>OZ007517.1:6216434-6398475 GCA_963931865.1 Axinella damicornis
TCTCTTCACCAGACCCTCTGCTGTGTTTTTCATGGTGGGGCTGACTTAGTCTCGGTACCAGACTCCTCACGATAGGCGAAGTAGTCTGGTCGACTGCCCATATATGACTTGTTCTGACACCAAGCGTGACTAAGAGCGCTTCCACATAATTATGGCATGTGCTTACGTAATGCCTTGGAGTAAACATGCCGTTTATGGAAGCGCTGTGGCTCCCACATACTTATAACCCACCCCAGTTGCGGTGGGTGTCAGAACAAGTACATGTATATGGGCAGTCAACCAGACACCTCTGCCTTTCGCGAGGAGTCTGGTACCGCGACTAGGGCCGACTTACGAGACTAAGCACGACCCTGACAATGTGGACACAGGTACATATCGACTTGCAGCAGTATCCATCCCCACAGGGGGTCATGGCACTAGAATATATCCACAGAGCTGGAGGGTGTACACGATTGTACGCAAGTGTAGATTGATCGCACATAGACTATGTGACGAGATCTAAGGTCTTACCGCATCCAGAGAACCCTAGGACCTCTTCGCGTACACCTCTCATGCCTCTCCACTCATGCTCCAGAGCTCATGCTCAGACGCAGTGTCGTTATAGTCTCGGTACCAGACTATTCGAGCAAATAGCCTGGTACCGAGACTAGGCTCGCTAGTCTCGCAGGGCCGGCCAGACCGTCATCCACACCAGACCCACACATGCCACACTGTAGTCTCGCGGGCCACTCTCGTCCCCCCCCCCCCCCCCCCCCCCCCCCCGGTGGGTCGCGAGAGGCTGGCCCGCACCGCGCCGCATGACAAGTTACTTGTCACGCGGCGCAGCTTTTGTTCCCAGGACATTGTTGGAGGAGAATGGCCAAGCAGTTCAAACGGTTTGTAGGGAGTATCGGCATGTCGACCGTGCTATCGTTTACAGCAGTCATTACACTGGTACATGCAAATGCTCCAGCTGCTGAGAATGGAGAGTGCAGCTGCTTTGTTGCTTTGCGCAAGAACCACACAATCCAGCGATCGACTAAATGCACAAAATGTGATTGCGATACTTTAGTGCTTGACACAAAGTTCTATTCGCATGTACGTACTGCCAACTTTCGGGCCTCTGAAGCAAACTCTACTTGACTCTAGCCTGCTACCAGGATACAAGGCTGGGTACGAGGATAACACAATTCTGGTCCTACCTTCTCCCAAAAACATTTCCACTTTCTCCCAGCCTGTCAACATAGTGGTAGTGGATGACATCACTCTTCCTGGACTTGTGCTCACATAGCTCAGGCTGGTAGGTCCCATTCTTCCTCTGTGTGTGTGTGTGTGTGTGTGTGAGTGTGT
Organism: Axinella damicornis; assembly: GCA_963931865.1. NCBI lineage: Eukaryota > Metazoa > Porifera > Demospongiae > Axinellida > Axinellidae > Axinella > Axinella damicornis. The sequence goes on from OZ007517.1 coordinate 6,217,764, forward strand.
GCATGTGCATGTGTGTGTGTGTGAGTGTGTGCATGTGCATGTGTGTGTGTGTGTGCATTTGTGGTGTTTATGTGAGTGCATGTGTATGGGGTGCCATCTGTGCCAAAAATCAGTCTATCACAACATTTGTAAATGTGACAGTGTACATGTATGTCTGTACACACGTGGGTGTGGGGTGTGGATTTGTGCATGCTATAGTCTCACTGTGATCAGTCACTATAATAACAGAGAGCTGCTAGGTGCACAGCAGCATGCATGCTAGCCTCGTTCCCAGGCCTGAGACGGTGAGGAGAAAAGGGCCTGGTTTCCACTGTTTGCGCATGCGCTAACTAGCGGTGGAATTCCACCGGCTCCGTGGACGTTCGATTATGTTTGTACACTTGTGACATCGAAGTAGATAACGTGATCCGTACAGTTAACTAGCTAGCGAGTACTTACTAGTGGTGTGCGTTACAACAGCTCTCGATTGTGCTCTCCTATGTCCTTAGGCGGCAAGGCGCTCCTGAATTGAGCTAGAACAGTGACCTGCGATTGAACGATGGGATGTTTTCGTGTGGCTACCGTCGTACCGACCGGGTGGAGTCAGTATGCTACCAGACTCTTCCATTTGTTTTGAATAACGAATGTCGGGTAAGTCTGTTGCTGGTGGCAGTGCAATTGTGGCCCTCATCTAGTGGATAGAGGACCAGTGTAGCAAAATAGATAGTGTCACACGCTCGACCACGAAGACATCATTTGCACCCTCCCCCTTATGAATACGTGTTACGGTTACAGATAATTAAGCGCATGCGCAAGCAGTGGAAACCAGGCCCTTTTCTCCTCGCCGTCTCAGGCCTGGGAACAAGGCTACATGCATGCTCACCACTTTGCAAAGCATGCCAGTGAGTAATTATCATGCGGACACACCCACAATAGCAAATACCAAGGCAATTGGCTCCATGTTGTTGCCTATACGCTGGCTACGCCTCTGACAATACAAGCATAAGCGTACATTACTACATATTAACACTCCCGGTATAGGAAATGTTGTTTCCGAGAAGGCAGGATCGATAGGAGTGGTACATCAGCAGAAACTCATTATCTAATATTATGCTACAAACGGCATAAAAACTCTATAGCACACAATAGTTCTCAATGCCCAACGTGGGAGTGCTACAGTGCTATATAATCGGTGCACAAAGCCGTCCATATGAGCTTATAGGAGACCATGCCAACAAACCTTATTTGTTGGTAAAAAGCTAATTGGTGTGCTAATTGCATTGCTTGCTGAGAGTGGATACGGGACCACCTTACCGTAGCTAGAGGGGGCCAACTATTGTATCAACCAAGTGTTGATAGGTAGCTCTGTTCCTTGCGGCTTCCTGTGCTTCAGGTTGGCCACGCAATCAAAAGCGATCATGATGATTATAATCATAGTCTGCAGAATGTTCGTAGACCTTTCTTGTGAGGCTGGTCAATTATTCCATACTGTAGTGCATTTTTTTGAGCAGATACAACTTCTTGTTCTGGGCAGATACAGTAAGACATCTTCTTGTTCTACGTTCCAGGTTGAGAAGTTTGCTGCTCAAGTGGAACAACGGACTAGCTGCCCCCCCCCCCCCCTCAACAATGCAGCATCTCCTGTAGGAAACAACAGCACTGCAGCCAGTAAGAACGACGACAGCCCACAACAAGCACAAACACTCCGATTGTGCTGCTAATTTGCACGTGCATGCACACAAAGGGAGTGTGTTCCTGCAATTATTTCGCATCACTCAAATTCATTCCCAGAACTGCTTCCAGATTGTGAAACGGACTGGAGTCATTCAAATGTCCGCCTAGTCTGGTTCCCAGACCCACCTGCGAGGAAGGGTCTGGGCAAATGACTTGCACTTCCGCGTAGCCGAGCACTACATTCCAGCGAAAGTGTTGATTAGGGAAAACCACACCGTACATAATGTTATTCATCCGTCGCGAGTCCAGCGCCTGCGGCTTCTCACCTCCTCACAGCAACTAATAATTCACACTGAATGAAATTCCTTGGCTATGCGGGAGCACGGTTCATTTGCCCAGACCCTTCCTCGCGGGTGGGTCTGGGAACCAGACTAGGTCACAGTATGTACTGAGCAAGGATACTGTATCCCTGGTTAATGACCCAATAACCAAGTCACTGTCCATCACTGTATCAGGTGGCTGGCTAATCAGGCACAGAAATATGATCCTCTAGAATAACAACATACCCGAGACTGTGGGAAGAATCCTGCTTCTGGGGGATGTAGTGCGACGCCTCTTTATCACTCGAGATGCTCCCCGCACCAGACTTGGAATGGAAGTGGAGTCTGACCCGGATGCATTGCTGCTGTCTCTGATCCCGGGGTCCAATTCTCTACCTTCTTTTCAGGTCCTTGCTGAGAGCGCAGCCCTGGCTGAGGGTGGGGTGGGGGTGCCTCGCCGGGACAAGGCTCAGACCCAAGGTGGAGTGTACGAGACTAGTAAGGCTCGTCTTTCGCGGCGGATTGTGGCTCATGAACAAGCACTTTCAGTTGGCAGCTCCGATCAGGAAAAACTATATCGCAGATAGAAGTCGCTTTTGTCTCTCATAAACAATGATCAGATTCATAGGCGAACATCAAAACCTCCCTAATTCTGTCGCGGAAACGCATTACCGGAAGTAATTATTGAGGTTGCGCGGGTGGGGCAGTTTTTACAAAAGATTGGGTGTGGCAGTTTAATATCCGCGCGCCAGCAACTTAACTCTAGCTAGCTAGCTATTCTGCGACCACTGCCTGTACTGGACGTGTGCGACCGCCTACAATAGTTTGCAAGGCAAACACTCAGCGAGTTGGGTATGTTGCTGATGTAGCACTGCACTGTAATTGCACTTATCATGCGAGGATATTTCAGTAGTCTCGGTACCGAGACTAATATATATTTCAGGGCCTTTTGGAAACACCCCCGGCCCCCCTCCCGAAATTAGTACTACATGCAGTGTGTTTTTTTTTCTAATCAGAGGGGGAAATGCTTGGTGGGTACCAGATTTTGAGCACTGTGCATTTCACAGAGTTTATGACAGTAATCTAGTCTAGCTGGAGAATTTTCCCCAGCACGGATCGACTCATGATCATGATGTTATATAGCCCCACAGCCATACTCTCAGTGAGAGTCTGGCTATGCGGGACTACTGTCCAGGACCTGGTCATATACACTAGTCCGTTCATTTGTGATAGATCTATCTGAAGCAGTTGAAGTATCTGCTCAGGGATTAGCCCGGTTGTTCCCAGGCCCCGCCCAGCTTTTTGTCGCTTACTTCGCGCATGGGAGAGCCTGGGAACGAGGTTAGGATTAATCCACTCACCACATCACCTCACACAATTGCTGCGGTAGCATCTCCTGTGGAGCTGCCCACTCACTGATGTATAATATCTGTTTTGCAGCTGTGATATTTTACATGTCATGACATCGGTTGCAGTCACTCCCAAGCCGTGATACCATTTGCAGTCGCTCCCCAGCCGTTACATCAGTTACAATCGCTCCCAAGCCGCGACATCAGTCACAGTGTAACCCAAGCCGTGACATCAGTTGCAGTCGCTCCCTAGCCGTGACATCAGTTGCAGTCGCTCCCCAGCTGTGATATCGGTTGCAGTCGCTCCCCAGCCGTGACACAAGTTGCAGTCGCTCCCCAGCCATTACGTCAGTTACAGTCACTCCCAAGCTGCGACATCAGTCACAGTGTAACCCCAGCTGTGACATCAGTTGCAGTCGCCGTGAGACATCAGTCGCAGTTGTTCCCCAGACGTGACATCAGTTGCAGTCGCTACAGAACCAAGGTATATTCACATGATGATGAAAATATTCATGTGCTACTGAACTTCAGTTACAACATTCATGCATCAGCCATAGTTGTGGGCAGATGGGATTCATGCCTGTGTTATTAGATAGACAGGGGATTTTTATGTGACATACAACCCCTAGATGTGTAGAATGTAGTAAAAAACCACATTGCACCTGGAGGGTAACAATAATTATGTAACACTACTGCACTCTCTTCGTGGATATCATAGAGTTGGTAGACTCGATACAGCGGATATGCTAATACATGAAAGCTCTCAAAAATGATCAGCATATAACTTATGCCTTTATGACAACTTATCGTTCATCCTTGGCCAAGAAGCCTCCCAGTGTCACGAAAAAGCATTGCGAAAATACTGTACCAGAAGGTCGCCAGACCACAAAATCAGTTTTCTTCTTCTCTCTTCAGACAGGCTAGTTCAAAATTGCCTTTAACTCGACATAAAATGGAGAGGTTAATTAGAACCAAGATTAGCTCACATGCACCATACTACTGAAAATAGTGATGTAGTGATGCCACTCACTGCAATCACATTGGCATGGCATCAGACATTGCACACACAAGAGATTTCACACCATGCAGAACTCTTCTGCAAATTGTTTCAGAGTGACTGCATGCAAGTGGCTGCTCCTCTGCCGTGCATGGGCCCAGTGGCTTAGTAGTAAGAGCATCAGTATTCAGAAGGACTGGGGTGTTTGAATAGCTACCAGAATTTTCTATGGATTAAATTCCCTCTCTTTGTCGGCGGCACAAATTGTACACATACCTTTTGGGCAAAGAGACTAGGAGCTAAGAGGGAGTACTCACTGTTTGCATGATAACATTGTTGTGATAGCACTGATTACATTAATTTGCCACCTGCTTACTTTCTTCACCCCATAGTATACTCCTGAGTATACCGGTATAGTATTCATGAAGTACAGTAAGGGGTGTTTCCCATTATCTAAGCAAAGTAGTGCAACTAGCTATATACATTAGCCTCGTTCCCAGGCCCGCGTTCTTTCGTGCAACTGAAACGGCGCGCGGGCCTGGGAACCAGGCTATATGTACATATCTATACAACAGTGAATAGCAATGAACATTAGCCGTTCAAAGGCAATTGAGTCTGAAGGATCACTCTTGGATAAACTTGTGTGCAGTGAACGAGTTCCTTAATTGAGATGCTGTAGTGCTAAGGATGTACATGTAGCTTCTGGGACAACATTAGTATACTTTCAGCTATTATGCTTACAAAAAGCACTGGAATGTGCTCCTATTACGTATGCTGGCATAATTTGCCAAGGCCTAGTATGGATATTGTATGCAACAATTAGTGTTCTGTTAGGATTTAGTATCACACACTTCTCTCTTGGCTCCTTCATAGTCGTGCTAGACCATGTCTGAACGGTCGCAGGCCGATGATCAAGACCTAGAACTGTTTCACGATGAAACTCTTGGAACTGGGTCGTACGGGAAAGTCTGCAAAGCAAAGTTTTGCGAACTACCGTGTGCAGCAAAAATTCTACATCCCGTGCTCTTCCAATTCAATGACCCTCACAGTCTAAAGATTCTTCAGAGGTTTGAGCAGGAATGTGAACTTTTGAAGATGGTAAGACACCCCAACGTGGCACAGTACCTCGGTGTAGCTCGCGATCCAGTGTCTCATCTTCCCGTTCTCCTGATGGAGTTGCTGGATGAAAACCTCACCCACTTCCTAGAGCGCTCCGATGAGCCTCTTCCATACCACCTTCAACTGAGCTTGTGGTACGACATAGCCCTAGCTCTCACCTTCCTCCACTCCAAGGGCGTCATCCACCGCGACCTCTCTGGGAACAATGTTCTCTTGATCGCTGGAAGCAGAGCAAAGGTCACTGATTTTGGGATGTCAACGCTTACTGTGATTAACGCTAGCATGAGTCGTCTTACTCGATGTCCCGGTACACCATTTTACATGTCCCCCGAAGCACTCACAGAACCACCTGTCTACAGCAAACAACTGGATGTCTTTTCCTCGGGCGTTATAGCTGTCCAGATTTTGACCAGAAAATACCCAGATCCCAGCTCGAACATGACACGTCAGCCCAACCCCCTTTCTCCAACTGGGTTTATGTTCATGCCAGTACCAGAAGTTCAACGTCGGAAGAATCACATTGATCTTATTCACCCTCACCACCAAATGTTGCCCATGATAAAAAGCTGTTTGAATGACAACGACCAAGAACGTCCAACTGCACGGCAGCTCTGTCATCAGCTCGTTGCACTGAAACAAGCCCCAGAGTTTTCTCAGAGCATGCAGCAACCAACTCCACAAGAAAGAAGAATGCAAGATCAGCAGCAGCTCATCGAAGAGCTGCAACAGCAAAGTCGAGACCTAAGGCGTGAGCAGCAACAAGTTGTTCAGCAGATGCGAAGTGAGCAGCAACAGGTGGTTGAGCAGATGCAAGCTGAGATTGCATCAAGGGATACAGAGGTACGAAAACAGAAGCAGCTGATCGAAGAGCAGCAGTGCACAGTTCAGCAGATGCAAACCCAGAACTTGAAATTGGAGAGAGACCGGAAAGTGCTGAACACACAACTGCGTGAAAATGCTCAAGAGCTGCAGCTCAAGAGACGAGAACTTTGGGGGACACGTCAAGATCTCCAGCAGAAGACAGCAGAGCACCAGCAGAAGACAGCAGAGCATCAAAAAGAGCTCCAGCGGGAAAGGCAAGAGCTCCAGGAGAAGACGAAAGAGCTTGAGCAGAAAACGGAAGAACTCCAAAAAGCACTGCACGGTCAAATGCTGCAAGAATCCCAGCACAAGGTGAAGGAGTTGGAATCCAAAGTGGACGAACTGCAAAGAAAGGAGCGTTTGGTTGAGCAACTACCTCCAGGTGTGTAGGCAAAGTTATAGAATTTTCAAATTGATACGGGTATTACATTAATAGCTGTAGAGGCAACCCCCTTGAATTTAGTAGGGGAAGGTATTTTTCAATAGCTAATTGAATGGCAAAATGATAGTAAGCAAACTGTAACCATGGAAGGTCTTCAGGACTGTTTGTTTGGAAGATAACGTATGGGGACAACCATCTTATCTGCCACTCCGCCAACCTTTCAATTACCTATATGGTGGTTTGTTGGTTATTTCAAACAGCTTTCTGAGCCAGGGTCGTATCCTCCGCAGTGAACGTCTTGTAAAGTTCTCAGCCTACACAGATGATTCATAGTATCAAGAGTTCATAACATCAAGAGTTCAGAGTGTGCAACTGCCATAATTATGGTATCAATTACCACCATCTCTGCAGTATGATGTGGACAATCAGTGGTGAAGTAGTAGCAGCATTGTGATTACTACAGAGTTTACACAGCCTATGTACATGTTGACCACACTGTTTGCCATACTGCAAAGATGGTGGTAGTGGATACCATATGGCAGTTGCACACTCTTATTACCCCGCGCGGCGCATGCGTGAAGCGGGGTTAAGCAATCGGTTTTGTCTGTCAGTCTGTGACTCGAAAAAAATTGAAATCTCGCCACATAGACCCTCATAAACCATCGAAATGGAGTCAAACAATAGCAAATAGCAAAAAACTGCTCTATGTGTACCTGACTGAAGTCAAGTCGCTCCGTTTCGCTGTATTTCGGCTGTATCCTACTTTTCATAACTATTCATAACATTGGCTCCACCTCTTCGTGACCTCAGAGTCCCATCAAGAACAGGACACACGGTGCATTTGGAAACTTCATGCTTCAAGATGACCGCTAGGAAACAGTGTTTTCTCACGATCTATGTGCTTCACAGGCATCGTGGCTATTGTTTCGGCTGTTTTTTCCAGCTATTTCCTATTATTTGTAACATTTTGGCTCCACCTCTCCAGTATATACGGTAAGCGGTCACTCCCACACCTTGGATATGGCCATACACGAACACAGTATACGCGATAGCCGCCCTGTTCGATGCGCATAGCGCATCGGCAAACGTCGATTGACCTGTAGACGTTCATGACAGCGCGGGGTATGTGTTCTATGAACACCTCTAGTTGTTATGAACTCTTGATAGTATGCAACCCTGTGTCCTGCATAGTCCAATTTCTGAGCCAAGGATTGCCCTAATTGAGTTACTGCATGTAACTTTCATACCATATTGATGCTGTTTGTACCCACAATTGATAATCATGAAATCTCTTCACTTATCCAACGCATGTACACACCTGCATACCAGCATTTGTCACACGATTCACAGCAGAGCAGCTACCTCCGCACATGAAGAAGCAAATTGAGGATTGCCTACAGGAATGGGAGGCCAACTTCTGCAAGGTTGCTGTAATTACTCACAGTGATAATGTTCTCAGCTTCATGATTGTGTGCTATCTACAGTATAGTCCTTGGACTTCATTGGGTTATTGTTTAGTATAGCTACTTCGTCACCCATTTATGAAACGTACGTATAACAGGTTGGTACTGTGTTGTCCCCTTTCTGGTTGTCCAGCACCTGTTCAGGAACTTGATTCAGTGGATGATGATATACATTTTAGCCCTCACAGTATGCACAACCTAGTAAGCGATTAAACTTGTAGCAAAATGAGCGCAGGTGGAATTATTATTCAGCCTGCATCAATGTACACCACCTGTCTTAATGCCTCTACAAACTCAATGACAAGCAAGAAGTGTTGAGTCACATGACTGTGTGCCTACGTATTATGAGTTATGTCAATGTTGGATCGCATTTCAGGTGCACATAATTATGCCTTTTTTAAGTTGGAATCCATCATACAGTTGGTAGAATCTATATCAGTAGCTAGGGTTGTTTTTTGCTGCTCTGGTGCATCTTGTTACTGTATTTTGCCTGTAGAACTGGCTGAAAAGTTCACCAACATATCTTTATCTTGAACCAGTTCCGTCTGTTCTGCGAGCACCCGAGCAGTGGGAGTCTCAGTGAGAAGACACTGGAGGTCCACAGGAACCAGACCCTGGGGGAGGCAACAGAAAGAGCCTACAAGGTACAATGTAGGCTGTGTGTTAGTGTGTCTTTGCCGTCTTTATAGTTCCACATTGTCTGCAATAGGCCAGGATTTATTTCTGAGATATGTTTACATGATTGTGTAGTGTGATAACTAGCTGTTCAGACCTCCAGCTGTGTTTGTCACATTCTTGCCTTATACAAGCCTTCAATTTGAAGCCATGGAATCAACGGTCTTCCCACACCATGGCCAGATCTATCACACACCATGGCCAGATCTATCTTGCATGCGTGAAAGAGTGAAGTCACTCGATCAAACTGCTGCTCAAGCCTCCCAAGATTTGCTGCTTGGCAAAGGGTTTCCACTTAGCCATCAGCAACAGGTACCGGCGGCATGAATTTGAATCCATCCGTAAGGAATGTAATCACTTGCATAGATTGTTCCACTGACTCAGTATATACAGGAGGAAATTTTATGCCAAAATGTGGGACAAGGGAGATGGTTGGATGTCACCTGCAGGGTGGCAGCACAAACGGTGGGACAGGGGAGATGGTTGGATGTCATCTGCAGGGTGGCAGCACAAAGAATGGGACAGGGGAGATGTTTGGATGTCACCTGCAGGGTGGCAGCACAAAGGGTGGGACAGGGGAGATGGTTGGATGTCACTTACAGGGTGGCAGCACAAAGGGTGGGACAGGGGAGATGGTTGGATGTCACCTGCAGGGTGGCAGCACAAAGGGTGGGACAGGGGAGATGGTTGGATGGATGTCGCCTGCAGGGTGACGGGTGGGACAGGGGAGATGGTTGGATGTCACCTGCAGGATGGCAGCACAAAGGGTGGGACAGGGGAGATCGTTGGATGTCACCTGCAGGGTGGCAGCACAAATATATACTAATATTTATGTACAAACCAGTGCTCTTACTTCGTAGGACCAGCATACGATACCCATTTTGTTTACTGAGCTGTGCAGGTAAAGTCATTAACCCATTGCACCCCGTAGCCGCCAAATTAGCCCGGAGGATACCCATAAGGCCATAAGAATTTATTTGCAGGAATGGTTTATGAATATTGCTTTTACTATTATCTGGTTGGAACCATGCTAGCTGTATTTTCGTAACTGAAATAATATTATGGTGGGTATGGTGACATAGCGTTTTCTAAGCGGGTCTATAGTAAGAGTTTTGTTTTCGATGTGTCCAGGTCCTGGAGTTGCAGGAGTGTGGTGTGCAGCTGGAGCAGTGCCAGCTGGTGAGATACAATGAGCTCACAGGAACCCCAGGAAACCACTTTGATGAGCCCAAGGTTGGTACAGACAGTGGTGTGTGTGTGTGTGTGTGTGTGTGTGTGTGTGTGTGTGTGTGTGTGTGTGTGTGTGTTTGTTTGTGTGCTGTCTGCACTTTGCACTCTTGAAGTATACATCTTGTTCATGTTAATAGTGCTCAATGTGGTTGGCTCTTCCAACACAAGGTCAAACAAATACTCACATGGCAGACTCTTCCCCTTCAGAAGAAATTATCTTGATGTTTGACTAATTCAGTACATGCATAAACTCGTAGTCTACGACCAACACTCACACAACTGAAAGTCAAACAACATTGAATATGATACCTCAAAGCAATGTGTAAAGACCTGTCTTGATGACCAGTGGAGGGAAGACAAGTCCACAGATCGATGCTGGTATCCAACTGGGTAAATAAATGGAGTCAGCCATGGCAACATGTGTGTATCTCTCCTCGTAGGACACACCCCTTGGTGAGGTTGTGGGAGGGTCTCCGTCCTGCCTCTCCTTTGACCTGCTTATGAAGATACAATCTGGTAATGGTTCATGCACTTGGTGACTTTTGTGGTTCATCTATTACATAGCTACATGCGCTTACGTAATAATAAGATCTGTGAAATTGCACAAGTTCCTTCGCTTCCCAGCTGCCATAATATGGAGTGAACGCAGTACTAAACTATATCCCACCTTTCTGCCTTTAGTTGATCCAAATGAATATATATTATACAGATATAAAACAAGTGTAATGGTATTCAACTAGTCCATGCTCTCACACAGATGATAAAGAATCCAGTAGCGAGATTCCACCACATGAAAAGAAGAGCAAGGTATGTACTAGTGTAATTGTGTAGCCTCTTTCCAGGCCATTTCACTTTTAGATTCTGATCACTTCACTATGCAACACTGAGGGGGATCACTCACCCCTGTCAGTACCACACTGAAGGGGATCACTCACCCCTGTCAGTACCACACTGAGGGGGATCACTCACCCCTGTCAGTAACACACTGAGGGGGATCACTCACCCCTGTCAGTACCACACTGAGGGGGATCACTCACCCCTGTCAGTACCACACTGAGGGGGATCACTCACCCCTGTCAGTACCACACTGAGGGGGATCACTCACCCCTGTCAGTATCACACTGAGGGGGATCACTCACCCCTGTCAGTAACACACTGAGGGGGATCACTCACCCCTGTCAGTACCACACTGAGGGGGATCACTCACCCCTGTCAGTACCACACTGAGGGGGATCACTCACCCCTGTCAGTACCACACTGTGACATGCATACGTATGGAAGAGAGAGGTCACTATATCTGTTATCGCAGTGCATAATATGACGTAAAGAGCGGAAAATCAGTATAAGCACTCCTGCTGTTATCAATGGACCTTAATTTCCTCAACAAAATGTCCACTGGAATTATAGACTCCCTTTATGGATAGCCTCGTACCCAGGCCCACGCACGGAACGCACTTTCACGTTCCGCGTGTGGGCCTGGGTACAAGGCTATTTTGTGGACAGGAAATCTGATTGGCTCTGCCAGCCAACATGGAGACCATAGTCACCAGTTCCCATCTCACTGTAAAAATAGTCTTGCCCATGGAACTTGTTCAGTACGTACACAGTCTTAGATACGTAACTTACAACGCTGTGCTTTGGGACGCAATTCACCCACATGATGAGTTCTGCTTTTCGATTTCTTCCTTCAGGAACAGGAACTCTATGAGGCTTGCCGCCTTGGTTTACTGGAGAGAATCCCTGACCTCCTGAAGACTGTCAGTGTTAATGCAGCTGGTCCTGTAAGTAAAATGGTTCAATTGGGCTATACGTACATGTTTCAGCTGATCAACTACATTGTATGTACATTATCACCCATGGGGATTAGGTTCATACTTATCCACCATAGTTTACATAGTGCAATCAACGGGATATCAACAGGCTGTCATTAATTGACTCATTTCATGGGAACTCCTTTTCTCCTGCTGACGACGATGCTCTGTGGAGTACCGAGTGAGACAGACAGGCTATAGGTTTTCTCATTTGGTATTCAATTTGCTAGCCTCAGAAACGTAGAATGCTCATTACCATGCTGGGGTATACGTGTTGTCTTCAAACTCCCAGTTGCCACACTCTAGTCTGTTTGTTGCCATGGCAATAAGTGACATCCACATGCTCTGCATGTGCCACGTGTCACATGCAGACTTCATATGCACATGTACTGCATGTACTTATCAGACAACGGATGTGCACATTTACAAGGAGTGTATTAGTAGATATCATTCACTTCACGGATTACCTGCATGGACTACACACTAGACAACATGGTGAAATGTGTGTGTGAGAGCATGGGACTGACTGGAAAGTCCGATCAGAGTCTGCAAGAACACAATGCTTAACTCTGGTACGTCAAAGAGATCTTTCGGTTTTTCTACAAGACAAAGGTTTACACTATACAAGACATCAAGCTTGACCAGTACCCCCATATCTTTGACCTGTGCCTGTATCACATTATGAGCACTATGTATGCTTGACAACCACATCACTGTCAATTATAGTGGTATTTGTACTATATTGGACTAGTGTCAACTACCATGTTACAGAAACTGCACTACACACACTGAGTACAGAATTGTAGCACATTGCTTTGGAATGCAAGCCTTGTAGCCATGTACTGTGATGTACTCCCTCAGCATGTTGGACATGTTGATTACCTTGTGACCGGAAACTTCACTTACCTTTACAATACTATAACTCACATTCTCTGTAGGATGGTCGCACTCCACTGTGGATTGCAAGCAACAATGGTCATCAGAAGGTCGTTGAGTACCTCCTGGCAGCAGGGGCCAACCCTGACGTTCAGGAAGAGGTGAGGATAACTGTAACGCAATTCGGTTGGTAATCCCTGATCTGAGCATTCATACACCATCAATACACAGGAAGTGAACTATGAATACCATTTGGATTTCCTGATCAATGTGTAGCAGACACTTATAACCAGTAATTCATATCTGGGTAGCACATACCATGCCAGTTTTGCAGCTAGAAATTTGTTTTTCATGGCCCCAAAATTGTGTTTCAGTTAGCTGGGCATTTACCTGAGACACTGCTTGCAAACACGTAATTATAACTGCCTCTGATGGTTGCAGGGCCACAGGAACCGGTATGGCCAAGTCGTACCACTTTTTCATGTTTTGACATACAACTTAACCTCATCAAGATGACAGAAGCTTTACAAAGCATGCACATACACGATTCCATGCCCAGTACATGCTCCACACCTCCTCGTTTACCAGAGTGATTCACATCCTGGTGCACTGGCTCAGTAGCATGCCTATAGAGCATGAAGACATTCTTGACAGGAAAACGAGTAGGAATGTACGTACGTCCAGCTCAATGTATATGTACAGTTAACTGTGTTGTACATCACTGTTATTGGCACTGGCATGCAACTTTCTGCAATCTGGTTAAAAGTCTGACAAGCCTACATAGGTGGACGTGGTTTATTTCAAGTTTCCTGCTTACGTATAGCTGTGCCAGTTTAATTAGCTTCCAACAGGTCTGTGTTATGTATGGTAATTGCCGATCTGAGCATTCATATACACTGAAGACCAAATGTATTGGAAGTGAGCTGTCAGTGGTATTCTGATCTTTTTGGCATTGAAACTGAAACTCCCAGCCGAGAACCCATGCACTGATATGCATGTCTGCCACAAGCAGTTGCACTTCCCTAAGCTGGGATACGGTTGAGACACTGCTTGCAAGCATGTAGGGAATTGTGTTATGTCTAATTGCATTCTTAACTGCAGCATGACTCTAACCGCACCCACTTGTTAACATGTTTTGAATCAAGAGGCTCAGGCATGACCAACCCCTCCACGCTGAAAAATGTGACTTGACTGCTAACTAGTGGAGGCCCTACAATGTGAGAGGGCTGTTGTTAAAAAAATGACAAAAATAGGCCACACCATGCGGACTGAAGGCTTTCTATAGCCAAGATGCAACACGGCCATGGCATGTGCTGTCACCCTGTGGGTGACACCAACCCACCTCCACCTGTCCCACCCTTTGTGCTAGTATACAGAGCATGGTTGTTACAGGAAGTGATATGGAAGCTCACTGCACATGTGGCCCTTACGTTTACAGTTCCCCACCATGTGCACGTAACAGACTCCACAGCTGTGTTATTGTAAATGTGGATTTCATAGAAATGGCGTGTGACACATTTTAAAAGAATTAAAATCGACTGAGACTGACTTGTACCAATGTGAGGCAGGCAGTAGTCTTGTTGTGCTTGAAAACGGACACTCAAAAACTGTTAAGTTAAGGTAGCATTATACCTTTACCGTTAGGGTACCTTTAACCGTCGGGGCCCCGACGGTTAAAGGTACCCTAACTGTAAAGGTATAATGCTACCTTCGACGGTTAAAGGTACCCTAACGGTAAAGGTATAATGCTACCTTAAGTTAACCCTTTAAGCCCCGTTGACGTCTATAGACGTCATTTAGACCCTATGCACTTGTAGGGCTTCTTGTAAGTCCAAAAAGCAACCAACAAAGCTTCAGAGGGCCCTGAGACGACTTTGAGGGACGAACTCAAAAATTTGGTCAGATTTCGGAGCGCATTCCCCACTAAACGTACAAGCGGGGAGGGGGGGGGGATATCGAAAGGGGGGGCAGCAGCCCCCCCTTCCCATGTCGTGGGCGTTTTTATTTTAATGAGATTCATTGACCCGAGGATTTTTGATTCTAATGATATAGACCCCACCCAGTGCCTCAAGAAAGCATGGTGGTGTAAGGTGTGCCATCAGTCAGATCTGGCCCAAGTTTAGGGAAATGCTGGGCGAAACTCCGGCTGACATCCACCTTTGACCTCCGATTGCTGGGCTTGTGGGGGTCATGAATATCATTAACGGTATTGCCAGAGGGGTCTCTCCATGCGTGCGGGCCCCACCAAGTCTGGCCGCTGAGGAGCGAATGCTGTGTGAGAGGAGTACCTACGAAAGTGGTGTGCGCTAAATGCATGAAAATGTGTTGTCTTGGTGGGAAGAATTCGGTGGTTAAAGGGTTAATATGTGCATGAAGGATCAATGAATCTCATTAAAAATCAGCAAACCATCCCAAACTGGCACACAGTGCAAGTCTAGGCTGCCCATTCTCACCAACTATGAATCTCATTAAGGGGCTTCTGGTACAGCTCCTGATCTGTTGGTACAACTGACAATCTGGTGGATTTCTGTCAAATTTGAGTAGACTTCAAATTGTCTACTATGTAATCAGGAAGGGTGAACAGAACAGAGGCTTAGAGACTAAATTTGATCGAAGTTAGCGTTTTGGGATAATACAAATTCGTAATTGAAGTGCACGTGCACAACAAAATGTTTCAACCTCTTTTTCAGCAATCAAGAATTGCTGTCGTTGGCACTTCAGCAACTTGCCTTCCCATTGACAACCCCAGGCCATATTCCCACTCCCAGCTTTAGTCACTCACAGTATATGGAAATACTGAGCAAATGACAAACTCTGGAGGTGGGATGGAAGAGTCACATCAAGTCTAAGACAGGTTTCAGGTCAAGTGCATATTGTTACGAACCTGAAGAATGATGTGCAATCCTGAGGACAATTGTGTTTGCTGATTGCACGTGCACTGAGTGTAGCAAGTGAAACAATTAACCTCAATTCATGAATTAACTCTTTACCAACCAGTGACTGCTAAAGCCGTCATGAGCTCCCTATTCTAATTCATGATTTAACTCTTTACTAACCAATGACTACTAAAGCCGTCATGAGCTCCCTATTTTCAGTCCCAGACCCAAACCACCCCCAGCACGGCCAGATCGCTTCCAGTATCTGGAAGCGATCCACACTGGGGTTGGTTTGGGTCTGGAGCCGAGACTATGAGCTCCCATAAGACCAGGACACCATGAGATTTAGTAGAAACAACAAATGAGATAATCAAACTGCAGTCTAAGAAGAGTGGGAACGGCTAGGAATTTGAGGCATATTGGGATATACAGGAGCAATTGCCTATCGTTGATTAATACTAGGCGTTATACGGTTTTTGCTTCCTTAAGCTGTTTCTCGTTGGTAAAGAGTTAATGAAAGATTTGTTCTTAGTAACTGCACATACAATGGCTAGAATCCTTGCATTGTCACACCATAAGTTGCTAGGATGATTCACTAGATCGTGGTCTCGTTCACAAGCCGTTCGGTTTCAGCCAGGAGTTGCAATGTAACGGCAGCTAGTTTAAAAATAACTGAGCGCTCGATGTTGCCCGTCACCACTGCAAGCAAGCGCTTGAAATTATAGGTTGAAAGTAAGGTAAGTTCTTTATTAATTCAGCTGTAAGAAGGGGGGTTCAACCGAACCCAACGAACTACCCCTGGATCCGCCACTGCTCTGGTACGTCAAAGAGGGCAATAATGCAGTGAACAGGACCTTTCACAGAGAGAGAAAGAGAGAGAGAGTGCATGTGTGTGTGTAGGGGCCTGGGGAGGGGCACCCATCACAGATTTCTCAAACTTAAATGTTAATGGTACAAGTACCACAACACAACATGCACACTCTGATACCTCTGACTCTGGACCTTAAGTATAATACAGGTACTAAATTAGTGATAATTATGTAGAGGTACTTGTACTCATTCTGCATAATGGACATGACAAATATCATGACAGGAAACTACATTTCCTACAATCACTGTGTACATTCTCTGTAGGATGGCTGGACACCACTGACAACTGCCAGCTTCGAGGGTCACCAGAGGGTAGTTCAGCTCCTACTCACAGCAGGGGCTGACCCCAACCTGCAGGACAAGGTGAGGACACCAACTGCACTTGAGGGAGTTTACTATGTCACACACTACCCTTTTGTGTTCTAAGACTGTTTCTGATGGCTTGACGACCATTGAATTGGTTGTGGAATCCTATATCGTAGAGCATCAACTTTTGTGGGACAAATTAATGATTATTTGCAAACCAGGTAGCCACACCCACTCAGAAAAATTGCTAGTAGGATGCTTACAGATGTGGCAGCGTATGTAGTGTCCACCCTCCAACATAGTGGTACAGAGCCATGCCAAGGAGAACAACAAATACTGAACTAAGACACAGAATGAGGACAATTGTGTACTGTGTCCACGTGGCATCCAAATTTTGGGAAGGCACAAATTTCTCGCACAGCATAAATTTCATGGTCTATTACCTACTCATAAACTATCCTTGCACGTGGCACTATACAATTGAGACTAAGCTACAATATATTTGCGTGTATTACACTATCGACTCTTAAGTTTGAATGTTTGAGGGGAAACACTCCTCAAAGTTGATTAAACCTGAACCCATGAAGAATGTACTCGGCAGTGACATTACTGCCAGGTTTCAGGTCCCCTCCCACCATGGATAGGATGCTACTGTACAGCAAGTCTAGTTGAAAGCATCTTCATGTAGAGGCGAGTCCCAGTGAGAGGCAGAGTAGCTGCATGTAGTCCTTGAAACTGACCATTCCATGACTGAAGGGTCAACAGTGGAGCTTCTGCTACAGCCCCTGATTTTGGCAGGGTTACCTGGCAGACCGCATGATATACTTCTGACAAAAACTATATTCACATTGTAATCAAGTGAAGTGATCCTTAAAGGGTGTTATGTATGCAGCTGTCACGTGCACGGCATGACACCTGCATGATACACAATACTAACCTTATTGTATAAAGCATGATGGAAGTTGTGCACACAATATAATATTATACACATACAAACGCTAGCTCAGAATTGGACTGCCATTGTCAAGAGTACTTGCCTTGCTACGTTCAGCAATTAACATTAACATCTGATTACCTAAGACATACCGCCAAGCCATTCTTAGTGTTTGCTGTGCCCTCGGGTAATCCTCAATACTGTCATATTAACATCCCTGTAACACTGTGGTATGTCTGATAGCCAACTGTATGAGTTGTTTCATATGTTCAGTAGCCTCGTTCCCAGGCCCCACCCAGCTTTTCGTCGCTTGCAACCGAAAGTGGTGTGCGGGCCAGGGAATGAGGCTATATGTTCCGGTGTTGGATCCTCATATGTATGGGCTGGTATAGCTAGTGTGTACACAACCAACATCGGGCAACACTACAGGATATCTTTCTGCACGCAGGAAGGATGGACTCCACTGCACGTTGCCAGCCAGAATGGCCATGACAAGGTTGCTCACCTGCTTCTCGAGGCTGGAGCTAATGTGGAGCAGGAGACAGAGGTGAGATGGGGTGTCAGTCAAGGGTGAATGTGTTGCGCACACTGCATGGACAGCAGACACAGTGTGTTAGTGATGCACTGATAATCGGATCGGTTATCGGTATCGGGCCGATAATCATGTTCTGGGGAGTATTGGTATCGGTAAATTCTACTGATAACTCAGCCAATAAATGGTGCATGCGTATTGCATAACCACGTGCTAGCATTGTTGGTGTAGTGATTATTGCAAAGTAGGCACCATGGACACCATAGGCACCATAGGTGATTAGAAGTGGGAAGATGAAGTCGGTAATTTGGGAGTTTTATTCTGTCGGAGAGGGTCCAAAGTTTGCTGTTTGCAGTTCTCGTGGCCAAAGATATCACGAGGTGAGGCAAACATGAGAACCTACAGAATCGGATCGGTTATTGAGATATCTGTTGCTGTATATCGGATTATCAGAGTATCGGTAAAAGCCCATATCGGTGCATCACTAATTGAGGTACCTCATACATCCTAATTGTGCTGTCGTCATAGACAATCTTCACTTGAAAAACCGCAGATGGTATAGTTTAGGAGAGGAGCCCTGAACTATACCATACCCCAGAGTGAGGGAAGTGAATTTGTTTGGTTCACTGGCCACAAGTACTTGTCAGTAGTAGTATGACTGGCCATTTGGGTTTAATCACCTGGTAAACACTCTAGCTTCTTGATCTCTGGATCCGTGTGTGCTGGATTATATAGCAGGCAGCCTAAGATACGTAGCTGTTCACGAATCTACTTGTAGAGAGACGTAGTCATGAATTAGGTGTACCAGTCTTACTGTACCTTATGCCTCACTATGATGAGGTGCTTTATTTTCACAGCACTGGCATCTGATGTAAAATAGCTCATTATGTACTATTGTCATCATCCATCAGCTGTATATGCATGTGACCTTCTCAGGAGGGCAATTTGGTACTTTTTGTGAAGAATTGTTTCATAACATGTAAATCCTGAACTCAAAGGGCTTTGGTTCTGCTACATGGAATTTTTTCTGTATGCATATATAGCTGAAGTTACAAAGCAGAAGTCTTATGCTTTCACCCGCTGCAAGTGTTAGAAGTAGCTAATGTGTGGGATCCGTGAAAATTGAACCTGTAATGTAGCCTAAGTATCCCAGATGGTCAGTTTTCGCTGAGAGAATTGTACGCAACCCTCTGCACAATCACTCTTGGCGAGCTCTGCTGGAAATGGCAGGTAGGAACCTTGCTGCAATGAATGTAACACTCTTCCCAATCAGTACTCCTCAGACCAGAGTGGATACTGGGTTGCAAATAGCAACCATAATTACATTGCTTAAGCAGAGGTCGAAATAACGTGCGGTTATCGGTCAATTTCCGTGCATTTAGCTAAAATGACCACACACTAATGCACTTGTTCGGTAGGTGTGACCGATCAACATGCATGAATACAATCATCTAAGTGCATGACCCATAATATTATGACTGTACCTGGTTCGAATCTGCCAATTTATTTTTTCTCTCTTTTGAGGGGCAACCGCACTCCTGGTAGCCGCAATGCAACCGGTTGCAACTCGCTGGTCGCGCAAGCTACGCATTGAGCTCATTCCAATTAACGCACATGACACGTGAGGACTACGTTCAGTCGATTGAATCGGCAATGGCGTCCAAAGGGAAGACAAGAACTTATTACAGCTCTCACAACTTCGCCAGCACGGTGTGTTTCGGCATGTGAGCGTCAGTGAACAACAGCGATTACGGCTGTGTGGTCAGGATCTTTGTGGGGCCTTTGTAAGACTGTACTGGCAACCAACGTCGAAGAGAGCGATCGAGCAATGGCGTCCGACGGCACAACAAAAGCGCTTGTATCTCCACCACCAAGGTGAGTTTCAGCACCAAAATTGTACGGTTGGGACAGTGCATGATAGCGATCATGAAGGTGTAGTCAGAATCTTCGTATGCCATTCCTATCACTCATTGTCAATGAGTTATTTACATGAATTAATTATATTACATTACGCGGCACAATTTTTCCTATACCAGGAGTGTAACTGAGTTCTAGTCAGCCAAATTCTTTTTTTCCCCAATACACATACCCACAACCAACATGGATTTGACTCTAGCTTGGAGAACACACTTTCATGCTCTTTTGATTTTTTGGAGTGACGGGCATGACGTAGCATATTTTGTAAATGACCAATCAAAATCTAAAGTGCTAGGACATTTGACCGCTCGACACGTAATCCTTATTTCGACCTCTGCTTCAGGGTTCTATGTAGGCAGATGTTGGATGTAAGCTTTGGAGAGAGAGACCCAGAATGTCTTGGGGTTCGAATTCCAGCTGGCCCCAGAATTTTTTCTGTGGTTTATTCTCTCTCTCCAAAGCTTATATTTACAATGATTCTATGATTCTAAGTTCATTTTGGTATAGAGGCTGGGCATGTCTGAAATAAAACCAGTATCTAGCTGCCTACTGTAGAGGGTTGGACTGAGTATTGTACATGTTTATATATTTACTCCCATAGAAAAGCGTGCATTTTTTCCCAAATTGCACGGCTATTGTAGCTCGAAGGCCATCAGAAATTGCACACTTGCTAAGCGGCCGCGGCGCACGCTAACCAATCAAGTCAAGCTCCGACCTAGTAATGAGCATCTGCGTCATGACTACGCCTCATTTTCCGTTGAAAATGGCTGCTGGTTGAGCACTTGCGTTGTTTTCTGTACCCGAGCTGATTCTGAGAAGAAATGCTGTGAGAACTGAATGAAAGCATGGCGAATCAGTGCCATACTAGCACTATAGCTAACTGTTCATGACTGTTATGCACACAAAGCCTCTGTGCTGCTGTTTTAGAACCCTGGGTATCAGTTGCAGCACCGTGCTTCCATCCTAAAGATGCTTCATTGCACAACAGGTCAGTACTCAATAAAAATAGTTTGCTCGCTTGTGGCAGGGGCGTGGCTTATCGCTCAAGTTGTTTTCTTTCGACCATGCCGTGGTGCCAAGCCTGGAAGTAGTATTAATGTATTCTCGTGATTACCTATACAAATACCATGTGCACCATTATCTCAAGAACGAAACCTCAAAATAACCAAAATGTCACTTTGACCCTTTCTTAGGGATGATAATTATCCCCCTTGTAGATAATGTCTTGTGGTAATACGAGCTGATTATACAATGTGTGACCTTCTCCACCCCTACACTACAAACATTGAATTTAACCCTTTCAACCCGTTAGCGCCCGTATACGTGCTAAAACCCCGAGAGCGCCCGTATGCGCCCGAAACTGGATTCCGGCTATTTATCGCCATAGCTACGTGATCAGAGTTTGGATAAGTGATTTACGTGTCACAGGAAGTCGAGCAAAGCATAATTAGCTGTGGCTTTCCATAGGGACTTTCCCCACAAATCGCGTTAGAAGTTTACTTGTCGATCGAAGTGCACTTAGTGACGGCTATTACAGCTTATATCCTACGAGCAAGTTGTTGTATCGAGTTTGTACTAGCCAGTTAGCTCACCCACACTGGTAACCTACCGTTGCTGGGCCAGTCAGTCAACCTCTGCCGTGGTTTTGCCGTCATTCTCGGGAGCTCAGCGACAACCCGCGTTTCCACCGTTGTGTCTTTCCCAGGCCTCACTGTCAAGTCGCGGGACTACTTCAGGAACGAAGCAGGTTTGTTTTCAAGCCAAATAAGTATAACTATCAATACCTGAACTCAGCTATTTTACAAGATACAATGCCAATGAATCGATACAACACAAAAATCGCCATTTTTCATTAGCGTTTGTGTAGCCAAGCGATTGATTTCTGCGCATGCGCCTCGGGGTCAAAGGGTTAAGTTACATGAGTTCAAAGTTCAGTGGCGAATATTGATCACATGCGCTACTTCTAATAAGCATAACAACTGAATGCGTGGGACTTCCAGTTTGTGTAATGCGAGATTATTTACGCATCTGTACTTTATCGTGGCAAACCGGAAGTCCTACATGTTTGGAATTTAATATGCGCATTGTAAGTACTGCATGCGATCGAAATAAACAAAATCAATCGCATTCAGATGCCCATAACTTCACTTGTGCAAGTCCAATTGATGAAGTACCATTGTGATCAGCATTACACAAGCTCTCTCAGACTGATGCATGGTGTAATAATCTCAGTTTGAACCAAATGCAATGAACGGATGGTTTATGCTGAGAGAGTCACATCTACGTACGTACTACAATAAAAATTTTTGCCAGGTTGATTATCAAACTTCCCATCCCTAGTTTCAGGTCAAATGTGTACAATGCAAAACTAAAGAATGCATGGTGTACAGTGATAAGGGACAATGTGAGGGGCTGAGTGCACTGAATGCAGCAAGTCAATTCACTTCGGAGAACTCTGCCGTGACCTTTGTCCATTTGTTACCTAGGCTTGCGTTCATTCTGCTAGCATAATTGAGGGCATAATTGGACACAGGAAGCAGTCAACATTATTAATAGGACAAAAGCTGACTGGATATGAATGTTCTCCTGAAATTGAGGGAGGGGCTACACATAGAGCGTGTGTAGTAGCTTCGTAGCTACAAGATGGACAGCTCTGCCTCGGGTAGTGAGTCCGGCGTACGAATGAGAGCTACATTGCCAGTACGGAAGTTGAAATAACCAGCACGGAGGCAATAATTGAGCCAGAGATAGAAGACTTGACAAGGCCATCCTTCTGGGCTAGCTGTTTGAGAGAACCTGACTCACGGTGTGCAGATATTGCTTATGGTACAGCAAGTGCTCATCAATAGGAGAAAGTCCATCATAGTTGGTACATTTTGTGTGCAATACTCAAAATCGTGATAGGTAATTTTTGGAGCCGAATCTACTCTGGTCTGTACGTACCTGCATAACAACAACTGGGACCAGCTGGTTATACAAACTTGTACAATTAGTTACCTCAACCATACACACTCCCAAATGTCAAGGGTGGAAGCTTGAAATGGTGTGTCCCAATACCCATAGACTGTCCCTTTTAGCGATTGACACGATGATTGGAATTTGATGGATGGTACACACTAGGACTAGAGCCCTTGCACTGTCACGTCCAAGGTTGCTAGGATAATACAACACGTGTCTAAGACAATGCAGTTGGTGTCCCTTTGTACAAACAATTAGCAGTTCACAATTACAGTTCACATGTGTGACTAGACTGTCAGGCTGAGTTCTTTCAAATGAGGATTTCATGTACGTGTAATTGCCGCATGTCTCTGCTGACTATGTAATGTCCATACACACATTGTTTGCTGAATCATCAAACACAGTATTGGGAGGCACTTAGCAGAACAGTTCTAGATTGCTTTCCACAGTCAGTGAACTGTTTGCCCTTCAGACAACAGATTGTGCAAGTATGAGTGCGTCATGTGACTTGCATGTATACAGTGTGTGTGTGGGGTGGGTACACTAAGTGTATGTTTACATCCTGAGAGTAATGTATACTTCAAATAACGAAATGCGAATGGGCTAAATTTATGGTAGTTGAGTGAAACTACAACTTGCAAAGTGAAGTAGGTCGTAGCTGTATTGCCACATTCAGCTGTGTACTTGTCTGTCTTTGCTCTGGTGTGAAATGAGTGTACTTGCATTTCACTCCTCCACCACAACAGTGTTTGCTTTCTTTGTGAGAATCCCAATTTCTACAGCTCATTCCTAGGTAGGGGTTGTCACTAAAAGTACTCGAAGTGTGACCTGACATCAAAATCGTTGTGTTACAGCTATAGTAACGTTCGACACATGCCTACCAGAAATATTTTATTGTGCATAATGACTTTCAAAGTTGACATTGATAAGGTTACCACATTAATTTCAGACTTACAGTATTTTCATGGTATACATGATCCTGTGAACACATTTGACTGGTTCTGGTTTGTACAACAGAATGGCTTGATCCTAAAAGGAAAATGACTCACAAAGTTTGCTTTAATAGAATTGCTGCATTAATTTCCAGAATTACAATAATTATGCAGGTGAACATAATGGAATGTTATCTCCCAAAGGAATTTGTGTGCAGCACAATGTGTGATCATGAGGT
This sequence comes from Axinella damicornis, assembly GCA_963931865.1. Classification (NCBI taxonomy): domain Eukaryota; kingdom Metazoa; phylum Porifera; class Demospongiae; order Axinellida; family Axinellidae; genus Axinella; species Axinella damicornis. The sequence goes on from OZ007517.1 coordinate 6,242,064, forward strand.
TCCACCATGTAAGATGGTGGGAGGTATTATTTTCATGTGGTTCAGTACTTCTGGTCCTATCTTGTTCCCCTTTACATGTACAGGATGGCCGGACAGCATTATATATTGCCAGCAGCAATGGTCATGACCAGATTGTTGAGGAGCTCCTCATGAGAGGAGCAGACGTGAACCATCAGAATAAGGTGAGCATTCTCATGTGGTGCATGTTCCTCCAGTACTATGACATAGAGTACGACTTTTCTTCACAGTAACTATACTGACAGTTGAGTGGAGAAAATCCAACCATTAAATATAGGTTAGACAGTGAGACCAAGGGATCTATGTGATCTAGAAACTGAGGGCCCTGGGCTGTAGCGTCCCGAGCGCAGCGAGGGTGCTGCTAAGGGCCCGAGGGTTTCTAAATCGCGTAGATCCCATTGGTCTCAGTGTCTAACCGATTTAGAGTATAGCAAGGGTAACTACGCTAGCGCTTCAGTTGTCAACAAAATAACCTACGAGTCGGAGGTCCTAGCTTTTCGACGAAATAACAGACTGGGTACGAGTATGACAAGGCCGCTGACATACAAGGTGCTCGAGTGTCTTGCGCGCACGATCAAGCAGTCACATGGCTCCGCCCCTCAACTTGGCTCCTCCCCTCAACTTGGCTCCACCCCACCAGTGTCGTCTTAGCCTCCTTTGAGCTCTCATGTACTGTTTGTACTTCCCAAAAAAGCGTACACAGAGACTGAGTACACAGACATTATGTGCACTGCCTGTAATTCTAAAGCAGTTGTATAATACAGTAGCTAGTTGCCATGGATTTCAAGTTGACAGTAGACAATAACTAAAGTAAACAGTGTTGCTGTGCCCTTTTGCTCTCCATTTCCCACTCCATGTTGGTGCAATCAACGCTCTCCTATTCACATCTTTCCCCTGACTAATATGGTGTAGCATTACGAGTAGTTTAGGAAAACTGATTGTTATCCACATTTTAGTTATCTTCACACCCAAGGCTGGGGTATACATGTTGTCTTCGAACTCCCAGTTGCCACACTCTAGTCTGTTGGTTGCCATGGCAATAAGTACATCCACATGCTCTACATGTGCCACGTGTCACATGCAGACTTCACATGCACATGTACTGCATGTACTTATCAGACAACAGATGTGCACATTTACGAGGAGTGTAGTAGTAGATATCATTCACTGCACGGACTACCTGCATGGACTACACGCTAGACAACATGGTGAAATGTGTGTGTGAGAGCATGGGACTGACTGGAAAGTCCGACCACAGTCTACAAGAACACAATACTTAACTCTGGTACGCTAAAGAGGGCAATAATGCAGTGAACAGGACCTGAGCATTGAAGTCGTGCATAAATTTAAGTCAGCATGTAGTATAGGTTTTAAAAGTGGTTCTGAAATATCCACAAACATTCAGACCCATCACTTATAACCAGTAATTCATATCTGGGTAGCACATACCATGCCAGTTTGCAGCTAGAAATTTGTTTTTCAAGGCCCCAAAATTGTGTTTCAGTTAGCTGGGCATTTACCTGAGACACTACTTGCAAACACGTAATTATAACTGCCTCTGATGGTTGCAGGGCCACAGGAGCAGGTATGGCCAAATCGTACCACTTTTTCATGTTTTGACATACAACCTAAACCTCACCAAGATGACAGAAGCTTTACAAAGCATGCACATACATGATTCCAGGCCCAGTACATGCTCCACACCTCCTCGTTAACCAGCCAGTGATTCACATCCTGGTAGCATGTGATGCACTGGCTCTCAGCTATATAGCTGTAGCATGCCTATAGAGCATGAAGACATTCTTGACAGGAAAACAAGTAGGAATGTACGTATGTCCAGCTCAATGTATATGTACTGTTAACTGTGTTGTACATCACTGTTATGGGCATTGGCATGCAACTTTCTGCAATCTGGTTAAAAGTCTGACAAGCCTACATTGGTGGACGTGGTTTATTCCTAGTTTCCTGCTTATAGCTGTACCAGTTTAATTACCTTCCTACAGGTCTGTGTTATGTATGGTAATTGCCGATCTGAGCATTCATATGCACTGAAGACCAAATGTTCTGGAAGTGAGCTGTCAGTGGTATTCCGATCATTTTGGCATTGAAACTGAAATTCCAGCTGAGAACCCAATCACTGATATGCATGTCTGCCACAAGCAATTGCACTTCACTTAGCTGGGATACGGTTGAGACACTGCTTGCAAACAAGTAGGGGATTGCTTTTGATGTCTAACTGCACACTAACTGCATGCTATGGATGTCTAACTGCATGCTATGGATGTCTAACTGCATGCTATGGATGTCTAACGGGACACTAGCTCATACCCATGATGTAATCATAATTGACTCTCGGGATATCTTTGAGTGTTGAGGGGCCCACGCAATTGAAACGGGACCCTTGCAGAATGTACAGTCGCCTCCTGCTTCACTGAAATAAGTCCTGTCCATGTAGTTGTGGTCAGTGTCATTGCTAAGAATATGGAATAGGTTGTGGAATCCTATACCGTAGAGCATCAACTTTTGTGGGACAAATTAATGATTATTTGCAAACCAGGTAGCCACACCCACTCTGAAAAATTGCTAGTATGTTGCTTACAGATGTGGCAGCGTATGTAGTGTCCACCCTCCAACGTAGTGGTACGGAGCCATGCCAAGGAGAAAAACAAATACTGAATAAAGACACAGAATGAGGACAACTGTGTACTGTGTCCACGTGGCATCCAAATTTTGGGAAGGCACAAATTTCTCGCACAGCATAAATTCCATGGTCTATTACCTACTCATAAACTATCCTTGCACGTGGCACTATACAATTGAGACTGAGCTACAATTAATATATTTGCGTGTATTACACTATCGACTCTTAAGTTTGAAAGTTTGAGGGAAACACTCCTCAAACCTGAACGCATGAAGAATGTACTCAGCAGTGACATTACTGCCAGGTTTCAGGTCCCCTCCCACCATGGATAGGATGCTACTGTACAGTAAGTCTAGTTGAAAGCATCTTCATGTAGAAGCGAGTCCCAGTGAGAGGCAGAGTAGCTGCATGTAGTCCTTGAAACTGACCATTCCATGACTGAAGGGTCATGCAGCAGTGGAGCTTCTGCTACAGCCCCTGATTTTGGTAGGGTGACCTGGCAGACCGCATGATATACTTCTGACAAAACTGTATTCACATTTGTAATCAAGTGAAGTGATCCTTAAATGGTGTTATGTATGCAGCTGTCACGTCCACAGCATGACACCTGCATGATACACAATACTAACCATATTGTATTCTATAATGTGATGGAAGTTGTGCACACATGTATATATATACATGCATACAAACGCTAGCTCAGAATCGGACTGCCATTGTCAAGAGTACTTGCCTTGCTACGTTCAATTAACCTCTGATTACTTAGCTAAGACATACCGCCAAGACATTCTTAGTGTTTGCTGTGCCCTCAGGTAATTCTCAATACTGTCATATTAACATCCCTGTAACACTGTGGTATGTCTGATAGCCAACTGTATGAGCTGCTTCATATGTTCAGTAGCCTCGTTCACAGGCCCCACCCAGCTTTCGTCGCTTGCAACCGAAAGTGGCGTGCGGGCCTGGGAATGAGGCTATATGTTCAGGTGTTGGATCCTCATACGTATGGGCTGGTATAGCTAGTGTGTACACAACCAACATCGGGCAATGCTACAGGATATCTTTCTGCACACAGGAAGGAGGCACTCCACTGCACGTTGCCAGCCAGAATGGCCATGACAAGGTTGCTCACCTGCTTCTCCAGGCTGGAGCTAATGTGGAGCAGGAGGCAGAGGTGAGATGGGATGTCAGTCAAGGGTGAATGTGTTGTGCACACTGCATGATCAGCAGACACAGTGTGTTAGTGATGCACTGATAATCGGATCGGTTATCGGTATCGGGCCGATAATCACGTACTTGTGGGGAGTATTGGTATCGGTAAATTCTACTGATAACGCAGCCAATAAATGGTGCATGCGTATTGTATAACCACGTGCTAGCGTTGTTGGTGTAGTGATTGTTGCGAAGTAGGCACCATGGACACCATAGGTGATGAGTAGAGGGAAGATGAAGTCGCTAATTTGGGAGTTTTATTCAGTCGGAGAGGGTCCAAAGTTTGCTGTTTGCAGTTCTCGTGGCCAAAGGTATCACGAGGTGTGGCAAACATGAGAACGTACAGAATCGGATCGGTTATTGATATCGGCAGGTATCTGTTGCTGTATATCGGATTATCAGAGTATAGGTAAAAGCCCATATCGGTGCATCACTAATTGAGGTACCACATACATCCTAATTGTGCTGTTGTCATTGACAATCTTCACTTGAAAAACAAGCTTAATTAAAAGCAGATGGTACGTATAGTTCAGGAGAGGAGCCCTGAACTATGCCATACCCCAGAGTGAGGGAAGTGAATTTGTTTGGTTCACTGGCTACAACTACTTGTCAGTAGTAGTATGACTGGCCATTTGGGTTTAATCACCTGGTAAACACTCTAGCTTCTTGATCTCTGGATCCGTGTGTGCTGGATTATATAGCAGGCAGTCTAAAATACGTAGCTGTTCACAAATCTACGTACTTATATAGAGAGACGTAGTCATGAATTAGGTGTACCAGTCTTACTGTACCCAGGTGGATTATGCCTCACTATGATGAGGTGCTTTATTTTCACAGCACTGGCACCTGATGTAAAATAGCTCTATGTACTATCGTCATCATCCATCAGCTATATGAATGTGACCTTCTCAGGAGGGAAAATTTGGTACTTTTTGTGAAGAATTGTTTCATAACATGTAAATCCTGAACTCAAAGGGCTTTGGTTCTGCTACGTGGAATTTTTTTCTGTATGCATATATAGCTGAAGTTACAAAGCAGAAGTCTTATGCTTTCACCCGCTACAAGTGTTAGAAGTAGCTAATGTGTGGGATCCGTGAAAATTGAACTCATGTAATTTAGCCTAAGTATCCCAGATGGTCAGTTTTCGCTGAGAGAATTGTACGCAACCTTATGCACAATCACTCTTGGCGAGCTCTGCTGGAAATGCCAACCTTGCTGCAATGAATGTAACACTCTTCCCAATCATTACTCCTCAGACCAGAGTGGATACTGGGTTGCAAATAGCAACCATAATTACAATGCTTCAGGGTTCTATGTAGGCAGGTGTTGGATGTAAGCTTTGGAGAGAGAGAGACCCAGAATGTCTTGGGTTCGAATCCCAGCTGGCCCCAGAATTTTTTCTGTGGATTATTCTCTCTCTCCAAAGCTTATATATTTACAATGATTCTGTGCATGAAGTTCATTTTGGTATAGAGGCTGGGCATGTCTGAAATAAATATCTAGCTGCCTACTGTACTGAGTATTGTACATGTATGTGAATTAAATTTGTCTCAACCCCAGACCATAGTCCCACTTACAGCATATGGAAATGCTGAGCAAATGACAAACAGCTGGGGGTGGGAATGGACTAGGATAGAGGCTAAATTACATCAAGTCTAAGACAGGTCAGGTGGGAATGGGTGATATTGAGAATTTCTGATGGCGATTATTGCCAAGGCTAATCACATACTTACAGAGATGCATATATTTACTCCCATAGAAAAGCATGCATTTTTATCACAAATTGCACGGCTATTGTAGCTCGAAGGCCATCAGAAATTGCACACTTGCTAAGCGGCCGTGGCGCACACTAACCAATCATGTCAAGCTCTTCCCTAGTAATGAGCATCTGCGTCATGGCTACGCCTCATTTTCATTAGCAACGGTTGAAAATGGCTGCTGGTTGACCACTCGCGTTGTTTTCTGTACCCGAGCCGATTCTGAGAACAAATGCTGTGAGAACCAAATGAAAGCGTGGTGGATCAGTGCCATACTAGCACTATAGCTAACTGTTCATGACTGTTATGCACACAAAGCCTCTGTGCTGTTGTTTAGAACCCTGGGTGTCAGTTGCAGCACCGTGCTTCCATCCTGAAGATGCTTCATTGCACAACAGGTCAGTACTCAATAAAAATTAGTTTGCTCGCTTGTGGCTGGGGCGTGGCTTATCGCTCAAATCGCTTTCTTTCGACCATGCCATGGTGCCAAGCCTGGAAGTAGTATTTAATCACATGTACGTATTCTCGTGATTACCTATACAAATACCATGTGCACAATTATCTCAAGAATGAAACCTCAAAATGTCACTTTGACCCTTTCTTAGAGATGATGATTATCCCCCTTGTAGATAATGTCTTGTGGTAATACGATTATTGAAACTGATTGTTAATGTGTGACCCTCTCCACCCCTACACTATACAAACATTGAATTTAAGTTACATGAGTTCAAAGTTCAATGGTGATTATTGATCACATGCGCTACTTCTAATAAGCATATGAACAACTGAATGCGTGGGACTTCCAGTTTGTGTAATGATTATTTACGCATGATTGTGTACTTTATCGTGGCAAACCGGAAGTCCTACATATTTAATATGCGCATTGTAAGTACTGCATGCGATCGAAATAACCAACCACATTCAGATGCCCATAACTTCACTCTTGCACAAGTCCAATTGAAAATAAAATTGAAGTACCATTGTGATCAGCAGTACACTAGCTCTCTGATGGTGTATAAGCTCAGTTTGAACCAAATGTAATGAACGGATGGTTTATGTTTAGAGAGTCACATGTACGTATGTACTAGAATAACAATTCTTGCAAGGTTGATATCAAACTGCCCATCCCTAGTTTCAGGTCAAATGTATACAATGCAGAATGCATGGTGTACAGTGTTAAGGGACATTGTGAGGGGCTGAGTGCACTGAATGCAGCAAGTCAAGCAACTTCAGAGAATTCTGCTGTGACCTTTGTCCATTTGTTACCTAGGCTTGCGTTCTTTCTGCTAGCATAATTGAGGGCATAATTGGATGCAGGAAGCAGTCATCATTATTAATAGGACAAAAGCTGACTGGATATGAATGTTCTCTTGAATTGAGGGAGGGGCTACACATAGAGCATGTGTAGTAGCTTTGTAGCTACAAGATGGACAGCTCTGCCTCGGGTAGTGAGTCCGGCATACGAATAAGAGCTACAGAGCCAGTACGGAAGTTGAAACAACCAGCACGGAGGCTATAATTGAGCCAGAGATAGAAGGTTTGACAAGGCCATCCTTCTGGGCTAGCTGTTTGAGAGAACCTGACTCACGGTGTGCAGATATCGCTTATGGTATGTTAGAGTACACAAGTGCTCATCAATAGGAGAAAGTCCATCATAGTTGGTACATTTTGTGTGCAATACTCAAAATCGTGATAGGTAATTTTTTGAGCCGAATCTACTCTGGTCTGTATGTACCTGCATAACAACAACTTGGACCAGCTGGTTATACAAACTTGTACAATTAGTTACCCCAACCATACACACTCCCAAATGTCAAGGGTCGTAGCTTGAAATGGTGTGTCCCAATACCCATAGACTGTCCCTTTTAGCGATTGACACGATGATTGGAATTTGATGGATGGTACACACTAGGACTAGAGCCCTTGCACTGTCACGTCCAAGGTTGCTAGGATAATACAACACGTGTCTAAGACAATGCAGTTGGTGTCCCTTTGTACAAACAATTAGCAGTTCACAATTACAGTTCACATGTATAAGGATTTCATGTTCGTGTAATTGCCGCATGTCTCTGCTGATTATGTAATGTCCATACACGCATTGTTTGCAAGCACAGTATTAGGAGGCACTTAGCAGAACAGTTCTAGATTGCTTTCCACAGTCAGTGAACTGTTTCCCCTGCAGACAACAGATTGTGCAAGTATGAGTGCGTCATGTGACTTGCATGCATACAGTGTGTGTGTGGGGTGGGTACACTAAGTGTATGTTTACATCCTGAGAGTAATGTATACTCCATATAACACCGAGCAACCAAATATTAGGATAATTCATGTTAGGATGTACGTATGTATTCACATGCCATGATTAGTATGTGGTTAAAGAAATGCGATTGGGCTAAATTTATGGTAGTTGAGTGAAAATACAACTTGCAAAGTGAAGTAGGTCGTAGCTGTATTGCCACATTCAGCTGTGTACTTGGCTGTCTTTGCTCTGGTGTGAAATGAGTGTACTTGCATTTCACTCCTCCACCACAACAGTGTTTGCTTTCTTTGTGAGAATCCCAATTTCTACAGCTCATTCCTAGGTAGGGGTTGTCACTAAAAGTACTCGAAGTGTGACCTGACATCAAAATCGTTGTGTTACAGCTATAGTAACGTTCGACACATGCCTACCAGAAATATTTTATTGTGCATAATGACTTTCAAAGTTGACATTGATAATGTTACCACATTAATTTCCTGACTTACAGTATTTTCATGGTATAGTTTGATCCTGTGAACACATTTGACTGGTTCTGGTTTGTATAGCATAATGGAATGTTATCTTGATCCTAAAAGGAAAATGACTCACAAAGTTTGCTTTAATAGAATTGCTGCATTAATTACGGTATGCAGGTGAACATAATGGAATGTTATCTCCCAAAGGAATGTGTGTGCAGCACATTTTGTCATCATGAGGTTCCACCATGTAAGATGGTGGGAGGTATTATTTTCTTGTGGTTCAGTACTTCTGGTCCTATCTTGTTCCCCTTTACATGTACAGGATGGCCGGACAGCGTTACATACTGCCAGCAAGAATGGTCATGACCAGATTGTTGAGGAGCTCCTCAGAAGAGAGGCAGACGTGAACCATCAGAATAAGGTGAGCATTCTCATGTGGTGCATGTTCCTCCAGTACTACGTATGACATAGAGTAGGACGTTTCTTCACAGTAACTATACTGACAGTTGAGTGGAGAAAATCCAACCAGTAAATATAGGTTAGACACTGGGACCAAGGGATCTACACGATTTAGAAACCCGAGGGTGCTGGGCTGTAGCGTCCCGAGCGCAGCAAGGGCGCTACTAAGGGCCCGAGGGTTTCTAAATCGCGTAGATCCCATTGGTCTCAGTGTCTAACCGATTTAGAGTATAGCAAGGGTAACTACGCTAGCGCTTCAGTTGTCAACAAAATAATCTACGAGTCGGAGGTCCTTTTCGACGAAATAACAGACTGGGTACGAGTATGACAAGGCCGCTGACATACAAGGCACTCGAGTGTCTTGCGCGCACGATCAAGCAGTCACATGGCTCCGCCCCTCAACTTGGCTCCACCTCACTAGTGTCGTCATTGACCGCTTAGCCTTCTTCGAGCTCTCATGTACTGTTTGTACTTCCAACAAAAGCGTACACAGAGACTGAGTACACAGACATTATGTGCACTGCCTGTAATTCTAAAGCAGTTGTATAATACAGTAGCTAGTTGCCATGGATTTCAAGTTGACAGTAAACAATAACTAAGTACAGTATCCTGTGGGCTCAATAGTGAAACCCAGGTTTCACTATGGGATTTAGATACCTCCCAGTGAGTAATCTGATTGGTGGAATTTGTACAACTATACTCTAAAGCATACCAGTAAGCAGCGTTGCTGTGTATAGGCTCACTTTTGCTCTCCATTTCCCACTCCATGTTGGTGCAATCAATGCTCTCCTATTCACATCTTTCCCCTGACTAATATGGTGTAGCATTACGAGTAGTTTAGGAAAACTTGAGATTGTTATCCACAACAGTTTAGTTATCTTCACACCCAAGACTGGGCAAGTCCAATTGATGAAGTACCATTGTGATCAGCAGTACACAAGCTCTCTGATGGTGTAATAATCTCAGTTTGAACCAAATGCAATGAACGGATGGTTTATGCTGAGAGAGTCACATCTACGTATGTACTAGAATAACAATTGTTGCCAGGTTGATTATCAAACTTCCCATCCCTAGTTTCAGGTCAAATGTGTACAATGCAAAACTAAAGAATGCATGGTGTACAGTGTTAAGGGACAATGTGAGGGGCTGAGTGCACTGAATGCAGCAAGTCAAGCAACTTCGGAGAACTCTGCTGTGACCTTTGTCCATTTGTTACCTATAGGCTTGCATTCATTCTGCTAGCATAATTGAGGGCATAATTGGACACAGGAAGCAGTCAACATTATTAATAGGACAAAAGCTGACTGGATATGAATGTTCTCCTGAAATTATGGGAGGGGCTACACGTAGAGCATGTGTAATAGCTTCGTAGCTACAAGATGACAGCTCTGTCTCGGGTAGTGAGTCCAGCGTACGAATGAGAGCTACAGTGCCAGTACGGAAGTTGAAACAACCAGCACAGAGGCTATAATTGAGCCAGAGATAGAAGACTTGACAAGGCCATCCTTCTGGGCTAGCTGTTTGAGAGCACCTGACTCACGGTACGTGTGCAGATATTGCTTATGGTACAGCAAATAGGAGAAAGTCCATCATAGTTGGTACATTTTGTGTGCAATACTCAAAATCATGATAGGTAATTTTTTGAGCCGAATCTACTCTGGTCTGTAGCACCTGCATAACAACAACTGGGACCAGCTGGTTATATGAACTTGAACAATTAGTTACCTCAACCATACACACTCCCAAAATTCAAGGGTGGTAGCTTGAAATGGTGTGTCCCAATACCCATAGACTGTCCCTTTTAGAGATTGACACGATGGTTGGAATTTGATGGATGGTATACACTAGGACTAGAGACCTTGCACTGTCACATCCAAGGTTGCTAGGATAATACAACACGTGTCTAAGACAATGCAGTTGGTGTCCCTTTGTACAAACAATTAGCAGTTCACAATTACAGTTCACATGTGTGACTAGACTGTCAGGCTGAGTTCTTTCAAATGAGGATTTAATGTACGTGTAATTGCTGCACGTCTCTGCTGACTATGTAATGGCCATACACACATTGTTTGCTGAATCATCAAACACAGTATTGGGAGGCACTTAGCAGAACAGTTCTTCTTTCCATAGTCAGTGAACTGGTTCCCCTGCAGACAACAGATTGTGCAAGTATGAGTGTGTCATGTGACTTGCATGTATACAGTGTGTGTGTGGGGTGGGTACACTAAGTGTATGTTTACATCCTGAGAGTAATGTATACTCCATATAACACCGAGCAACCAAATATTAGGATAACTCATGTTAGGATTGTACGTATGTATTCACATGTCAAGATTAGTATGTGGTTAAAGAAACGCGAATGGGCTAAATTTATGCTAGTTGAGTGAAAATACAACTTGCAAAGTGAAGTAGGTCGTAGCTGTATTGCCACATTCAGCTGTCTACTTGGCTCTCTTTGCTCTGGTGTGAAATGCATGGGTGTACTTGCATTTGACTCCTCCACCACAACAGTGTTTAACATATCATGGGGGGCCACTCCCTCTGGGTGAGGTCCGCATCACGTGCGATCTGCCGAGGAGCCACGTGGTACACGAGGCACAGCAGAGCTGCCAGCTGTCATTGCACTCTCTGTGTTGTGAGCTGTCAGGGGCAACTTCTTTTGTCGTCGCTGATCTGGGGCGCGTAGGGACGATTGACTGCACCGTGCTGCGCTGTCGGCATCGTCGAGCCCAGCCGGGAGAATCAGCGCATATCCTTCTAGTGGTGTCCACAACCTGCCTGTATCCTGCCACTTGTAGCTAGCTACGTGTTGTCTGTGGGGCGCCTACAGCACCATCAACCGCAGACCAGCTACATGTATAATATGCCAAGACGGTTTCTCAGATGGATAACCTGCATGACTTATTGCATGCCAGAAGCTGTTTAACTGACACTGTGAGACAGTACTAGTGCAATCTGAATAATTGATAAAGGTGAATCCTAGGACAGTCACCTGCAGTTGGTGACCAATGGTCTCCGGTGGTCACCCCTGGTATCCACTATCCAGTGGTCCTTTTATAAAGCTAGGCCACACATGCCACGAACACTGGTTCTCCACCCAGGTTAGGCTATTTGTATATACAGGAGTGGTGATGTGTGGTAACAGCAATGCTACCTCTGCTGCACTCGGCATGTGTTGGAGCGCCGGCATGGCTGTCTTCATTGTGGCATGCACTAGTCACAAGCACAAGTAATCTATAGTGCTTGGCTGTCAAGTCACTACCGTACCTAACGTGGAATATAGTGCTGTACACATGGTGCTACTGCTTAATCAACTGACCCACGGTTACACTAGGAAATACTCCGGTAGGCATGAAATCACTCCGGTGGAAATCACTCCATGGGCTGGCGAATAGTTCACTGCCCCAAGGGCCACCAGTTGCCAGTGAGCAATCGATGCCAGTAATGAGTTAGTTGTCCGAGCCCCGCCAGGGGCTGCTGCGTGTGCTTGCGGTTGCACCTGTGACACTCTGTTGCCAGTTTGTTGAGAATAGCGTGTCAGTTCTGGCTCACTGCCCATTGATTGGTAGCGAAGCGGCTACTCGCTTGATGGGTGGTGAGCCATATCACTGCTGCTATCCATTGTGCTGTATTTGCTGTTGACTAGTGACGAGCTAGTGTCACTACCGCTATATATTGTGCTGCATTTGCTGTGACTAGTGACTAGTGACAAGCGTCACTCTTGCTGTGTGTTGTGCCGCAGTTGCCGTGACTGGTGACGAGCATCTCCACTGCTATTTATATTGTGCTGTATTTGCTGTGACTAGTGACGAGCATCACTACCCCTACATATTGTGCCGCAGTGGCTGTGACTAGTGGCAGGCGTCACTGGTCGTATGTATTGTGCTGCATTGGATGTGATCAGTGACAAGCGTCACCATTGCTACTTACTGGGTGATGAGTGTCACTACTGCTATATCTTGTGCTGCATTTGCTGTGACTAGTGACGAGAGTCACTACCGCTATATATCGCGCTTTGTCTAGTGATGAGCATCGCTGTACTGCTATGCATGTATTGTGCTTCATTGTCCGTGACTAGTGACAGTGACAGGCGTCACTGCTAGATTGCTCGGCAGGCGTGATTGCCACCGCTTGTGCATGACCGGTTTGTGCGTCGGGTGCCACCGGCGGATCACTCGCCTAATTGCCTTTAGTGGCTGATGATTGGCCAGCTCGCTAATTACTGGGGAGTAGGTTACGCACCCAAGCACCATCAGTTGCTGGAGGTTGGCAGCCTGCCCGTTTCAGGTTTCTTAAGTATGGCAGGTATACCAAGAAGCTGGAACCTCCTATGTAAGCAGTGTTCATTCAGCTAACAGTGATATGCATCATTGTATGCCTAAATAACATGACAGGATATGGCTTTATTGTAAAATCTGAGGCATTTCAAAAGTTTTGCTCTCTTGCTCTGTTGCACTGTACATGAGCGGCTTACTCGATTTATCCCAGTGGCTGACCTAGATTCAGCTTGTTTAGGCCAGATTGAATAGTTTTTCCCTCTCGCCTGATTGCACACAGTTGATTGTCTAAGCGCCCAGCCCTGGTGAACACTCCGATGGCCGGAGGACCCCCAGTGGCTGATGGGTGGTGGCAATAGCTGATGGAGCATCCAGGGACCTAATTACAGGTGTATAAATCTACATGATTGCACAAGCACTTGTACCTGATGACTGGTGAATAATTTGATTGCCAAATCACTAGTGATTAATCTGCTTTTCCCAATGTACTGGTGAAGAATCTGCGGGCCTAATTACGGTGGACCAATCGGCTGGCCCAGGTTGTCTGCTTGGCTATCCCACTAGTCAGCCTGCCAACTAAGGGGGGATGCTGTGCTAGCCTATTTCAGTAACTACAGGCGAATAAACTGTGCGTCCATTTAGGGGTGAAGAGGCGGCGCTTGCCTAGCCATTGGGGAAAAAGCTGCCCCCACACGTGTTAACTGTCAGCTATACAGTCTTGACCCAGGCACGTGATTGCCTCTCATGTGATTAGCTACATGCTTAGCTGCCACTGAATATCAGGCCTGCCTGGTTACCACCAGGCGCGGTCGCGGAACTCGCTGGGCTACTTGATGCCCACTTGCCTAATGACTGATGCTGAATATCCTCGTGCCTTGTTGCCACCAGTTGCGGGGGTGCCCTACCTGTCCAGCTGTCGTTGGGTATCCTGCGTGCCTAATTAACACCAGTTGCTGGTGTCTGCCCTGTCCGGCTAGTCGTTGCTAAGTGTCCATGATACGTACCTGCATACTTAATTTCCGCCAGTTGGAGATCTTGTACCCTGCCAGGAAAAAAAGCTGCACGCTTGATTGTTGACTTGTGGCCCAGTTAACGGCATCACAGGTGATTGCCGAGGTACCTAGCTGCTATTGAGATCCTAATTACCACCAATGGCAGGGGTGTAACATGCCTAGCTGGCTGAGGCCTAATTACCACCTGTTGCAGGGCCACAGTCTGCAGCGTTTTCGCTAAGCTGGTTTGAGCCCCTTGGTTACCTTATGGTACCCCTGGGTCGTGTCCTAGGGTACCACTATTAAGCGCTAAGCCCACCCAGTATGGGTGAACTGAAGTGGATGTTTATATTAACTGTTTACCAACCAATGACTGTAGGTGCCGTCATTGGCTTCCATGGGCCTGTGGGAATTTATATGATACTAGGCGTTATTCCTTGGTACAGGGGTTTTGCTTCCTTAAGCTGGTTCTCATGGTTGGTGAGGGGTTGAGGTATCACTATCAAGTGTAAAGCCCACCCAGTACGAGTAGGGCTACACCAGCAGCTTACATTGTACCCCTTGGTTCACATTTTCTAGTGAGGACAGCTAATGCTGAATATCCCCCAGGCCTGATTACCAACCAGTTATAGGGGTGTAACCTGCTCTGGCTGATGCGGAATCTCCCGCAGGCCTACTTTCCACCAGCTGCACCTGCTGGCTCTAATGCTGAATACCCGGCAGGCCTAAGTACCACCAGTTGCAGGTGTTACAGTACCACCAGTTGCAGGTGTTACAGTACCACCAGTTGCAGGTGTTACAGTACCACCAGTTGCAGGTGTTACAGTACCACCAGCTGCAGGTGTTACAGTACCACCAGTTGCAGGTGTTACAGTACCACCAGTTGCAGGTGTTACAGTACCACCAGTTGCAGGTGTTACAGTACCACCAGTTGCAGGTGTTACAGTACCACCAGTTGCAGGTGTTACAGTACCACCAGTTGCAGGTGTTACAGTACCACCAGTTGCAGGTGTTACAGTACCACCAGTTGCAGGTGTTACAGTACCTTGCCTGGCCCATCAGAAGCTGCAACCATAATTGTTATCTGTCAACAGTGAAGTCTTAGCCAGCGTGTGCGAGTGCCTATGTGCCTATATAGCTGCTATTGATTACCTTGGCGTGCCTAATTAAGTACAATCAGATGTAGGTGTGTACTCTGCTGGGTGATTTGGAATATTTTGCACGTCGAATGACCACCTGTTGCAGGTGCGTCCCCTTGCGGGGTTAGTTGATGCTGATTATCCTGCACGCATGCCTAATGGCTACCTGTCGCAGGTGCGTACTGTTGGCTAGTTGTTGCAGAACATGCCGTCATAATGACCACATGTTGCAGGTGTGTATCCCTTGCTGGGCTAGTTTTGTCCCGCCCGGCCAGTTGAGGCTGCATATCCTGCATGCCTAATGACCACTCGCGGCAGGCATGTGTGCCCCTCTAGGATAGTTGATGCTGAATATCCCATGTGCCTAATGATCACCTGTGTGTCCCACTGGGATGGTTGATGCTCAATATCTCGCATGCCTAATGACTACCTGTTGTATACGTGTGTGTGCCCTGCTGGGTTAGTCGATGCCGAATACCCAAACTACCACCATTTGCCCCTGCCGGGTATCCTGCATGCCTAACCACCACCAAGAGATTGAGAGAGAGACAGAGAGAATGCACATTGAATAGGACAATATTGGTCTGGGGGAGTGTACTGCATCCTGCAGTACTTGGGAGCATCTTCGATACACACTCCCCCATCTTCGATACACACTCCCCCAGATCTAACTCTCTTGTCCATCCTGTGTGTGATCTGTTCAGGGCACCTGGCACACCACGTATATCAGATCATCCGGGCACTAGTGTACGCCCATCAACGTGAGTATTCGAGCTCTCATGTACTGTTTGTACTTCCAACAAAAGCGTACACAGAGACTGAGTAGTACAGAGACATTATGTGCACTGGCTGTAATTCTAAAGCAGTTGTATACTACAGTAGCTAGTTGCCATGGATTTCAAGTTGACAGTAAACAATAACCAAGTACAGTACCCTGTGGGCTCAATAGTGAAACCCAGGTTTCACTATGGGATTTAGATACCTGGCAGTGAGTAATCTGATTGGTGGAATTTGTACAACTATACTCTAAAGCATACCAGTGAGCAGCGTTGCTGTGTATAGGCTCCCTTTGCTCTCCATTTCGTACTCCATGTTGGTGCAATCAATGCTCTCCTATTCACATCTTTCCCCTGACTAATATGGTGTAGCATTACGAGTAGTTTAGGAAAACTTGAGATTGTCATCCACAACCTTTAGTTATCTTTACACCCAAGACTGGGGTATACATGTTATCTTCAAAGTCCCAGTTGCCACACTATAGTCTGTTGGTTGCCATGGCAATAAGTGACATCCACATGCTCTACATGTGCCACGTCTCACATGCAGACTTCACATGCACATGTACTGCATGTACTTATCAGACAACGGATGTGCACATTTACGAGTAGTCTCCCTCAGCATGTTGGACATGTTCACTATCTTCTTCACTTGCCTTTACAATACTAACACACATTCTCTGTAGACTGGTGTGACACCACTGTGGACTGCAAGCTTCAATGGTCACCAGGCGGTGGTTGAGATCCTCCTGGCAACAGGGGCCAACACTAACCTCCAGACAACAGTGAGAGCAATAATTATAATGGACACACTAACTAGTTTGATCCTACTAACATGTACGTACGAAGCGTAGTTGTACAGACTGGTAGCATAACCACCACAGTGTTGGAGCATCAAAGAACAAGAGGTGCTTTTGTCAGCGTAATATTCTTGTAGATGGTGATTTTGTATACATGCACTGATTGTATTTCATAAGGTGTGCAGTGCAATTGTGCTTTCTTTCAGATGGCTTCATGTTTGTTGGGGTTCCCTCAGAATTCACAAACTCTTTGATACTTTATTTCAGACTATCCCACTATTCTCAAAACTGTGGAACTGTAGAATTATCAAACTTCCTTCAAATTCCTGGGGTTCCTGTCCCCGCTGATTTTTCCTATGAACCTGTGTAGCTACAGTTTGTCTCCTCCATCGAATGAATCCCTGTCAATGCTGGGTACTATGCTCATAGTTTATGGATACCTATCATTACTAGGAAGATTAGCAAAAAAATGAGGACCAGTGAATACTTGATTCCTGCTACTAGACGATTTTTGGACCTCCCTCTCACAGGACGGGTTTACTGCACTGCACGTAGCCTGCCAGGAAGGTCATGATCGTGTTGCTGAGATGCTTCTCCAGGCTGGAGGTAGTTTGGAGCTGAAGACCAAGGTGAGGTGGGGTGTCATGATCGAGTGTATCACTGCACAGTGCTGAAGTTGCATGTGCTGAATTGACATACTATGCATCACAGATAACAGTTCAGCAGTGCATATAGAGCCTCACTCTTAAGTCATTACTACCTCTCTTGCACTGACTGTAGTGGAGGGTTTAGCCCCCTCTGATGCTGCCCCACTTGCACTGTGACTGTAGTGGAGGGTTTAGCCCCCTCTGATGCTGCCTCACTTGCACTGTGACTGTAGTGGAGGGTTTAGCCCCCTCTGATACTGCCTCATGTGACTGTAGTGGAGGGTTTGGCCCCCTCTGATACTGCCTCATGTGACTGTAGTGGAGAGTTTAGCCCCCTCTGATGCTGCCTCACTTGCACTGTGACTGTAGTGGAGGGTTTAGCCCCCTCTGATACTGCCTCATGTGACTGTAGTGGAGGGTTTAGCCCCCTCTGATGCTGCCTCACTTGTACTGTGACTGTAGTGGAGGGTTTAGCCCCCTCTGATGCTGCCTCACTTGTACTGTGACTGTAGTGGAGGGTTTAGCCCCCTCTGATGCTGCCTCACTAGCACTGTGACTGTAGTGGAGGGTCTAGCCCCCTCTGATGCTGCCCCACTTACACTGTGACTGTAGTGGAGGGTTTAGCCCCTCTGATGCTGCCTCACTTGCACTGTGACTGTAGTGGAGGGTTTAGCCCCCTCTGATACTGCCCCACTTGCACTGTGACTGTAGTGGAGGGTTTAGCCCCCTCTGATACTGCCCCACTTGCACTGTGACTGTAGTGGAGGGTTTAGCCCCCTCTGATGCTGTCCCACTTGCACTGTGACTGTAGTGGAGGGTTTAGCCCCCTCTGATGCTGCCTCACTTGCACTGTGACTGTAGTGGAGGGTTTAGCCCCCTCTGATGCTGTCCCACTTGCACTGTGACTGTAGTGGAGGGTTTAGCCCCCTCTGATGCTGCCTCACTTGCACTGTGACTGTAGTGGAGGGTTTAGCCCCCTCTGATACTGCCCCACTTGCACTGTGACTGTAGTGGAGGGTTTAGCCCCCTCTGATGCTGCCTCACTTGCACTGTGACTGTAGTGGAGGGTTTAGCCCCCTCTGATACTGCCCCACTTGCACTGTGACTGTAGTGGAGGGTTTAGTCCCCTCTGACGCTGCCCCACTTGCACTGTGACTGTAGTGGAGGGTTTAGCCCCCTCTGATACTGCCCCACTTGCACTGTGACTGTAGTGGAGGGTTTAGCCCCCTCTGATACTGCCTAACTTGCACTGTGACTGTAGTGGAGGGTTTAGCCCCCTCTGATACTGCCCCACTTGCACTGTGACTGTAGTGGAGGGTTTAGCCCCCTCTGATACTGCCCCACCTGCACTGTGACTGTAGTGGAGGGTTTAGCCCCCTCTGATGCTGCCTCACTTGCACTGTGACTGTAGTGGAGGGTTTAGCCCCCTCTGATACTGCCCCACTTGCACTGTGACTGTAGTGGAGGGTTTAGCCCTGCCTCACTGTCCTGATCAAATGCTGGCTTCTGTGACCTTTGAACCTGTTGTCGGAGCACACTCCTGTAGTGGTCACTCTTGTCACTTATGTGATGTTCAGTGTCCCCGTACTGCCTCCTCCAGCTGTCATGCAGTTATCTGTGTGGCAAGATCTTCAATTACACTGGCATGCACTGATAAGCTCTCCCTGTTCAGTTTAATGTTGACAAGGATTCAAGTGCATTCACTTGTCATGTAGTAGTACTCCACATGTTGGATGAGAACTATAGAGTTGTAACAGATGGCTTTAGCTGCTGCCTTCCCTCAACACCATCACCATATACAGAGTACCACATATCAGGTGCCCACCATGAATCAAGCGCCCAGCCCCCTGTTTGTTCTTGTACAGGAATGTACTAAGTGCCCACCCATTATGAAATTCCTCAGAGGCAAGGCTAAACCTTTTGGGTATGTGATGGCTTTCAGAAATGCCGGTTGAATCGACTTGAGTATGCTGCCTCCTTGGTAACCATGAAACAGCATGCCAAATCAATCTGCCAAATTGTCAGTTTGTGGGTGGGCTGATACTGCATGCACAATGGAGGGTGGGTGTCCACTGTCCACCCTCCTGGTCAGCTACATTGTAATGTCTCCAAACCCTGTGTGCTTGAAATGTACTCTATGGTATAATTATAACGGCCTGACACATGCTGTGATCCAGATACATGTTCAGTGTACATCTTATGCTCTCTCTTGCTGTCATGTGTCTCAATGTATGTCCTTTCATTATACCCCAACAGCTGTATCACAAGGTAGCATGATATGAGGGACTAGCTGGAAGTTCAGCTGTTACTACATGGGTATACAGAATCTGCGGTGCATGTGCATTATGTACATCAACTGTCTCCTCACACAGTATGGCGGCACCCCACTGTCGATTTCCAGGTCTCAAGGACATGAACACATTGTTCAGCTTCTTGAAGCAAGCAGACAAAGGTAGATTGGAAACCATGGTCAAAGTACTTCCACCATCTACATATGTCTTTGCATCTGTTAAATTGCGTTAATCATGCATAACGGGTTGGGAGCTTTAAATAAGTTATGCCACTAGCAAGCAGAAATAGGATATTTGATCTCCTGCTACATATTACAATGTCATGTATTGTTCCACAAATTTGTATGGCCTTTATATTCATGTACCGTGCAATTAACAGTACTACAGCTAAACAGTCATTGATTGTTCTCTGCTCCTCAGGACTGCTGCTGAGAGACTGCAACTGTAACTCAGACACCAGCAACAAATACTTTGTCATGGTTTTTATTTTAAACCTAAAGAACCGTGAAAGTCGATACCTACGCATATGAATACTACAGTATACGGCTAGTATATAGTTATACCACGTGCTGTACAAGATGCCTATAATTATGTGTGTTAGTAAGACTTAGTAGTTGTGCACATGTTAAGGTTTCTTCACTCGATCCTGGTTGTACATGTAGCACTGACACTGGGTGTTTGCTCCAGTATGTTGTAGGTTGTACAGACTTGTGTGCTAATAGTTCTACATTTTGTATTTTCACTGTTTTGTAGCAGTTTGTGCTAGTATTAATATTTTGGTAGCTAATACCTTGCATGCTTGCATACAATATGAGACTGGTCTATAATGGCTGCCATGGGAACAACACTTTTTGACCACTATACACATCACTTTGTACAGTATTAGCAACCTTGTTCCCCGGGCCGGGCCTAGGTCCCCAGCTTTTGTTGCATACTGTACAAAGTACTGTGTAGTATGTGACGCGGGGGGAGGGGCCTGGGAACAAGGCTATAATAATAGTTAGTGAGACGGGATCTAGCAGTACAGTGATCACATATAAACAGGACATAGCAATCCGCGGGCTTGCGCGGGAAATCTGTATTCAAGCTCAACCTTGTAAGGAATATCAAGGTACTGCAGAAGTCAATGCACTGGCTGTTGATTGTGTGTGCGTGTACCAAGCTGGCACATCTCATTTGGTAAACAGGTACCTTAGCTAGTGGGCACAACATTAAATTTTGTCTACAAACACACAAGGTGAAAACAAATCCAGACCAGAATAATGGTTTGCTCGGCAGTAATTATGCATTTGCAACATGGGATCAAATGATTTTATATTAGTGACTGTCGCTAAACCCCATACTTCAATTCCACTACAAAGACTTCGTGGGTTGCTAGACAGCCATTCCTGCCATGGTAGAAGTACTCATTCACACAACCCAAAATGTCCACTGTGGAAGGAGGGAGGGAAAGAGGAAGGAAAGGAGGGGGGAGGGAAAGAGGGAGGGAGGGGAGGGAGGGAGGCCCAGGAGGAAAGGAGGGAGGGAAGGAGGAAAGACACCAAACAGCTGTGAAGGTGTGCATGTTGTGATTGAGTCTTGAAGCTTATCTCTTGTTGAGACAGTGTACGTGTGCACTGCATGTGTGTTGCTAGGCCTTAATCAAATTATGCTCGAGCATATTAATAGGGCGGAGCATAATTATGCTGGCAGAATGAAGAGCTGTTAAGAGCATAATAGCACATTTGTATCTTTGTTCTGATGTTGCTAGATTGAATGATCGATTGAGCATGGCCATACACGCTACCACTGGTTGCAACGGCTACCTACCAGGAGTGCGGTTGCCCCTTGAAGTAAACATGGCAAAGTCATGAAATTAGCCTTCAACCTGTCAGCCTAGTTGTAGCTGTTCAATATATCATGGCAATCAAAGCCAAGAATGTGAGCATCTCTTGGAAGCACAATTAAAAGAGCATTGGAGCAGCATAATATGACCCTGGGAGTCTTGTTGGTAATGGAAATACTTGAAGATGAATGGTATGCTGTTATTATGTTAGCGATTAGAGATTTTTTGGGGTTATTATTGCGTGTTCCTACATGTAGAATTACCGACTCAGTCACCGTGTTCAGAGGGGTAACTTACTTGTATTGGTACTATAGTTGCAACCATAATATATGGTATAGTGGTAACAGACTACAAACACACACACAGGATGACTACTATCAGAGGACGGCCAAGGTTGACCATTGCTCGTTAAAGTCATGTGCAATCCGATAATGTGGATTACGTACAGTACTTCCATAGATGATATTTCGACAGTTTCCACCATCGAGCCCCGACGCAACCACCTGGAATACCGACTCACAGGAAGCGTAGGTATCTGTTGTCTTAAGGTGGTCGTATACCCCAAATAATTTATTTCTGGAAAACCGTAGGGGGTATGCAACTGAAAATGCAACCCACTGATCTTCTCAATGAGATATCTTCAATGAACATCTTTTTGAAACATACAGGGTGAATTTGCATTTCCAATTTTTTTTTTTCCTTGAACGAGGGGCAACCGCACTCCTGGTAGCCGTTGCAACACCGGCAGACACCGTGAAAAAATTTCAGGTGTGTAGGGGGTACATAAGTCAAGATATCAGTGCCCCAAAAACGCGAAGTTTCACCAGTTTTTGTATCAACCAAGTGTTGATACGTAGCTCTGTTCCTTGCGGCTTCCTGTGCTTCAGGTTGGCCATGCAATCAAAAGCGATCATGATGATTATAATCATAGTCTGCAGAATGTTCGTAGACCTTTGCAGTAAGCTTAAAACCCACCCAACATTGCTGTAGGAAACAACACTGCAACAGCACTGCAGCCAGTAAGAACGACGACAGCCACCACATCTTCAATCAGATGAAGCACGAACACTCTGCATCTAGATTCAGTCTGCATGCAGCCATGCACACAAAGCTAAAGGGAGTGTGTTCCTGCAATTATATCGCGTCACTCAAATTCATTCCCAGAACCGTTTCCAGATTGTGAACCGGACTTGAGTCATTGGGAAACGTCCGCCGATGCCCAGAATACGAATGTATCAGCTGATTAGCACGTGTCGCGTCGACGATCGAGCTTGGGCTAGGGCTACTATTGCTGAAGGATGCAATGGACTATGCGGACGGCAACTATGTGGGTGTTCGGGATTTCCAGTAGTATAATTTGAAAAGCTGGGGGTGAGGCTAGGCACAAGACACAGGCAGTCTTGTCTTGCCGGTACGTCTCACTGTCACTCTTTTGCTGCCTCCATGGGCAGGGCATGGGTGTGGGAAGCAATCATATGTGTGACCCGGGAACTTGCATGGGCAGTGCCAGTCTGAAGGCTGGGGGTATATAGTGGGTGGTGAGGTACTACCATTCATAAACCATCGTTTATGGATGCACTGCCTGTGTCATATGTTTCAGACTTGAAAGACATCAACACCGGCATAATATCATCATGGTAAAGTAGTCTCAGCCACAGACCCAAACCAACTCCAGAGCGGATGGCTTCCAGTATTGGACAAGAGGTTGGTTTGGACCTGGGGCTGAGACTACATGGTAGAGTGCTGTGATGTATACGTACTTGACATCTTGTCTTACTTCATGCATACACACTACATACTCTCTTCCCTCCTTCCCCTCCCGCCCACCCTCTCCCCTCCCTCCCCCATCCTTACCCTCTCACTTCCACCCCTTTCTCTCCCTCCCCCTCTTCACTCCCTCCCCCTTTTCATTCCCTCCCCCTCTTCACTCCCTCTCCCCTTCCTCACTCCCCCTCTCCCTCCCTCACTTCCTCCCCCCTCCCCCGTTCATCACCCTCCCACTCTCTCTCTGTTTGCCTCTTTCTCAAAGACTGTGACAAAGGGAAAAATGCTGACCTGCCTGCATGAATAGGGACGGGGCCGTGTCTGAGGTAAGAAGTAGGAATATACATGTAGTCAAATAGCCTCGTTCCCAGGCCCGCGTTCCGCTTTCGAAAGATCGCGAAGGGCCTGGTATGTTTCCTCACGTGTGTGACGTCGAGGGTAGAAAGGTGGTAGAAAGGACGTAATTGAACGTAGGCGAACTGGGGCTCAGAACAGCAAGAACAGTGAAGGTACGAGGTAACTTACCACACGTATCTAGCTAGCAGGGGGCGACTGTCATACACACCAAGCATTGAACGTGTAGTTGGTTGAACAATACACAAGACTTTGCTTTTTCGTTCTGAAAATTTTGGCCATTTGTCGATTACATAATGCTCACGTGAGGAAACATACCAGGCTCTCCCAGCTTTTCCGTACTGCAAGCGACGAAAAGCTGGGCGGGGCCTGGGAATGAGGCTAGTAGTCAAATGCATCTGAACATACATGTACATGTACCTGCCTAGTGTTAAATGTTTCTGTCCATATATCCATGTATGTAGCCATCTCAATTGTAACAGTGTGCTGGATCGGTATGCATTGTGTGTACATGACACCATTCAGCCTGTCAACCCAGATCCTATGTCTGAGATCCATGCATTGCTCAATGTGTGCATAGTGTCATGTGCTTGCACGACAGCATAATTATAATTATGTCACACGCACTCGATCAGGCTCTACCCACAATGTTCACCAGCGCTAGCTGAAAATGTGTGCACTTAGGGTAGTTAGTAAAGCCTCTAAGTTTGAAGCGGAGGTCCATAGTAAAAGGTGAAATTGATTTATTGAAACAGCCCTCGTTCAGTAGATAATTTTTGGGCTTTACACAAAGGATACAAGGATATAGCCACTGGCTAATGCAACGCCTGTACCCTAACTATTGCTTAAATTTAGATCGAGTTCTTGATG
This sequence comes from Axinella damicornis, assembly GCA_963931865.1. NCBI lineage: Eukaryota > Metazoa > Porifera > Demospongiae > Axinellida > Axinellidae > Axinella > Axinella damicornis. Next base: position 6,266,601 of record OZ007517.1, read on the forward strand.
AAACAGGAGTCCAGTTAGAAGCGCAGTTGGTTGTCACTTGAAGGCCTGGTTTACCACCATGAGTTGAGTAGTGGACATTGGCACCAGCAGGAATATGAAGAGAGCAATCAGAGCCAGAAATATCAGAGTCGCTGGAATCAGTAGAAGGTAATCTTGCCCGAACATGTGGTGGAGCTCTCAGTCTGAGCAGGCGTGTTGGTACTCTATACCTTCTTCTTTTTCCTATTACGGGAGTCCAACCTTCCCCATCATTACTGATATGTCTCACACCATGAACATGATCCTTCTTTTCATACTCAATAGCAGTGCATGACTTGAGATCAACAGCTTGCTCTGCTGACTCTTGTGAGAGGCCATCACAGTCACTGTGGTCACCAGGCGGTGGAGAACCTCTTGAGGTGTTGCTACTATCACCGTGGTCAGCAGCAAGCTCCAGCGGTGAATCTGGTGGTTGGAGGTCTTTAATTACAATGTAGAATTTCGGATTCCCGGTTAGCTTGCTCGGCAGAGCCACTGCTAGGGCTGGCAGCAGCAGGGTCACTAAAGAGGGCATTTGTACATGAACTTTTCTTCACTCGTCTCCTCTTGTTTCCTCCTACGATTGCACGCCCTGCCTGGACCAAAAGGAGGACACGGAAAACCCAGTAGCTGTCTGCTTGGCTGACCATTGAGCACTGTCCATCGAACGCCCTTGCTGTTGCAACTGCAAACAGATAGACAGAGGGACCCCAGTCTTCGCCCCCAGTCTTCGCTAGGTCAGCATGCAAGCCATCAACAACGCAGACATGGATTTTCGTACCTTCTGCCATTTTTCAATTTCTGTTACTGAGGTTTGTTCTGGATGGACCACTACATGTTTTCTTTATTCACAAGGATTTGAGTGGATCCTTGGGAATTCCTGCGGAAGGTCTGCCCATTTGAAATATGTTATAGCAGTCCATCTACGTAGAACTCACCTGGCAGTATCTATAGTGGGCAAGTTTCGTTCCGGGCAAATGAAGGCTGATTCACTAGATCGATTTTACCTTTGGTCCGCTATGGTAGCCTTATCGTTACATCATTCATGTAGCACTAATTGCGCTCTTGCATGTATACATGTACCACTAGTTACCAGCTTCCAGCCTCCTCTGAGCTAGAATGTGGAAATTCGTCAAGATAATTATTATACTCAGAAATGATTTTGCGTTGAGTGCATGTGAAGTCTTAGAGAGATCAATACATGACATTGTACACATACGATGTACATGACATTGCTCACATTTGTGAACCACCTTCCCCTTGGGTTAATTTCACTTTTGAAGATTGGGGGAAGTGACTAGCTACCGTACTGATCGTTAAAACTGAGGCTGTTCATGTAATCCTCATTCCCTTTCAGAGTGGGGTTGTAGCTGGCACTGGACCAGGAGTGGGGACCTCCTAGCCTCAGATCACTCCTGCAAGGTCTGGAGGAGGTATGTGAGCCTGTGAATGAGAACATGTAGTTCAACGGTCATCCTCTTCCATGATACCATTACTGCATGCAATCAAAACTGAAGGGGAGGTGGGCTACCTCTAATTGGTCAAACTAAGCCACGGATGGCCTTCAATAGTATTTGTGTGTGCTATATACATGTTGTAGATATACCAAACCTGAGGAGTGTGGCACAGTACCGAACCCGAGGAGTGCAGCCCAAAGGGTGAGTGGCTGTATCAGCCATACGGCAAATGACTGTTGTGCTATAGTTATGTATTATATATCCTAAGGGCAGGGAGCACAACGCATTGCTTGGTAGTGCCATTGAAGCACTAAACACGTCCTGTTGATGTGCGTCCTAATGCTACAAGACGGCAAACTCCACAGGTGTGCTACATGTCCCCAGGGAAGTACTATAATAAATATGCAGTCCCTAAACTTACTGTACGAGCTTTTTATAATCTTTGCAAACTGGGGGATTATAACGACTGTGAGGCTTTCGAGTCTGGAAGCCCATCTCTTTCAAACAGCCCTGAGTTGTGCAGCAATGGGCATGGCCAATTAGTGGTAGAAAAAGTATGGTTGAGTGAGGGTGTCTCTATTTTCCTTGTCAATACATGAAGGTCATGCTCGTTGCTAGTCACCCAATTCCTCTACTCACACTCAGTACACTCAAGTAAGTACAAAGGAAGTATTCGGCTGGCCACGAGACTGTGAATGTCGTACGCACTATAGTCTAGTTCACCCTTCGAGCTTCAGTTGCTCACAGACAGACACACACATGGGTTAAATCCTATTGTAATGATGAGGATGATGACGATTATAGCATCAAAAGTAGTAATATCCTTGCCTTTGGCCCATGGGGTTATGCGTATGTGGTTTTGCAGATTGGTGTCTATTTTTGTGCTCAACACCAATGTGTGAGACCACCCACCAGGCCACTACCTAGGCAACATCACTGTGTGGGAGAGACAATATTCCAGGGCAACACGTTATTTATAGTTTGCAACTAAACACAATTACACAGAATTGCACATGTGTACTAGCCTCGTTCCCAGGCTGTTCCCTCCGCCAGCCAGTATTTGATCACTCCAGTATGATGTGCGTATTTCATACTGGAAGCGATCAAATACTGGTGGTGGAAACGACCTGGGAACGAGGCTATGTGTGTACAGTGTATGCGTTAGGATGTGATCTTGCTATATAGCTGTTCTTTCCCTAGGGACTATCATGTGCAAACCTACTACATGTACGGCTACCACTCCTGCAACAATGTCAGGCAAGTTGAAGTACGCATGGCATACATTGCAGTCAATCAACTCTCATCTGCATGGTGTCACCAGCACCAGTGTTATTGCAAGTGTCCTTATGCACTGCAGGGTTGGACTTGTTCTCATATCCGACAGCTTGGGCACAGTGCTGCAGTGGGACCTCCGCACTCACACCACCCAAGCCAGGTGGGACTTTGCACCCTACACTGTCAGCTCCATAGCTCCAGACCCTGCAGGTGAGCAGATGAAGGGATGGTGACGTACATGAATGGCACAGGTGCATGAGCCTAAATGGGGGGGGGGGGGGGGGGGGGGGGACAAGGTATGTCTGCATGTGGTAGAATTAACATTCCATAGGTATAGCGCACAATGATATACAAGAAGAATGCGGAACTAGCAGACTAGTAACAGCTCTAGTGCTGAAGTTTAGCGGGGCACAGTGGTGCGTATTGACTTCTCACCTGATGCTAAACACGTGAGTACATTCGACAAGTCGCTGATATTCTCAGTGAGTCTGCATTGTCACATATGCATAACTGCTCAGTACAGGCATAATATATAGTGGTGTGTAGTGGCTTACGTATACGCAGTTCGCTCAAAGCCTTTTTGCATGGAAGATACTCTTCAGGATGCATTGAAATTGCAATGCAGCTTCTCCCATGGAGAAAAGCAGCAGAACAACTTTTCATTACGTCATAAGAAATGACAGCGCACGTGATCTTGTCCTATCCCCCTGAGCCTGAGAGTGTGTGTGTGTGTGTGTTAGGTTACCCCCCAACCATAATTATATGTATCATGAGAAAAGTTGTGCAAATTGGATCATCCACACATTCCAAGTAATGTACGTACATGCAGGTGATTGTATCACAGGGTAAGCTGTTTGAAAAGAGAGCCTTCACCACACTCTTCACTGAAAGCCAGTACTTTGGCCGCTATATTGAGATGTGTGATGTATGTGGCAAGCAACTCATATACCGTATGGCCGGACAATAATAGGCAGGAATTGAATTTGTCGGATTGGCTCTAAAAAGCTGTGAATTGTATTTGGCGGATTAAGATTTGCAGATCGAGAATGACGTCATACTAACCGCATGGCCACGGAGCGCTTGGTATTTACCAGTAGTTTATGTGCGAAAATCTTGTCGGTAGGCTGCGATGGAGTCAGAGTGTGCGGTGGAGAGCTGTGTCCAAGGAAGGTACCACGTCTGCAAAAACCTCTGGAATGTGAGTGTAGGAGAGGAACTGCCGTGTAAGAAAAGGACCCATATGCAGTAGCAGTAGCAGTGATGCGAAACATCACCATGTACCCAGGAAGATATCAGCTGCTTGCTAGCAAGTTCTGTCTCAGATCAGAGACAGAGATACTGTAATTAATAAGGTAACGGTGGGAATTTCCGGACACGGCCCCAAATTTCGCTCTTTTGGAGCAGTTTTTGCTAACTACTGTACAGCGTTGGAAATTTCAAATGTAGGGTATGCATGTGCACCTGCCATAATTCGGAAGAATAGCTCTTGGAGCGAAACTATGAGTTACCTTACATGCAATGACATCATGACAAAATAATATATTGGCAGAATTTAATTTGGTGGTGCAGTCATTATCTGTCAAACCGCCAAATTAAATTCCCTGCCAAATTTTCCGCCCATACGGTATACAGTTCTGACACTTGACTTTCTAGCTGCTTCCTGAAACTGAACTTTCATAAAAGATTTGAGAATGTATGTGGGAGTGACCAGTGTGTCCAGGTAGCTACACCTCAAGCATATAGCCTTAAAGACGCCCACTTTGTATGTTTGGATGATACAGAATTTAATGGTTGGAATTGATACCCATACAACGACTGTGGCAAGCCTGAGCGTGTGCGTACATGCTTGTATTAGACTAGCTCGTATGTTTATATGTATGCATGTATCGTTGAATGCATTGACTGTGCTCTGGATCGCTCCACAATGTCCTGCATTCCACCAGTAATATACCCACGCTATGCGCTATATGTACCTGCGTAACGCAAACACCTTTCTCAGTTGGGTCACTCTAAGAGTGGGAATGGGAAATGGGAAATGGGAAATCAGATAAATGTGCCATCAGATAAATGTGCCAAGAGCCCATCCGGCTGCACGTAGCAAATAATGGCTGAATCATATAGCAGTTCAGTTTATGAAACCTGCTCTGCTCTGGCAGCTGCCAGCATAAGTAATACTAAAATTATGTCCCCACCTAGCCTCATTCCCAGGCCCGAGCCTGGGAATGAGGCTAGTCCCCACCCACCAACCCCTGATCATGAGTGTTATTGACACCGGATGGTTGTACCTCCACAGGAGTGGGTACTGGAAGGTCACTTGGACAGTGTTCTGGACGTAGGCGCCTACCACCCAGCTGAAAAGAGCATGTCCTGTGCTTGTGATGGCCAATTGAAGTGATTGTCTGGCCATAGAACTTCAGCGCTTACTTCAATGTACTTCTCCATGTCTTGTCTCTGAAGCTTCTCATTGCAGCCTGCATAGCTGAAGTCACAGCTACAGTAGTCATTGACGCGTGCTTGATGCATTTAGTATTACAGTATATAGCTGCATGTGTGTTTACAACAGTTACTACAGCTGTACAGTCATGTATTGCGTGGGTCGCATGAAGCATCTTCGATTCACATTGAAGTTAATTCTCCGCAGAGTTGAATGCGTCAGTTATGGAGAATCAACTTTATTGTGGACTGAATCAATGGACGAATCACATGGTATAATGAAACATGAAGTAATAATGACCACATACAAGTCATAGGAAGTACAAGACGCCACACTAATTCATCACAGTTTTGGGATCAAGTCTGCACGATTTTTTTTCCACCAAGTGCAGAGCCTGGCTTGATCAACTGTGTACACAGTCATGATTGTATAATATTATATTATCTTGTAGAGCCTTTGGAAGTAACATTATACTGTACATGCACTGTCTTCCACGCTGTGTTTCAGCTTCAGTCCATATTGTTTGTTATACCTAATGGCAGCTCCATCCCAGGTCCTTGGGTTGTGGTTTCGGTTTGGTTTTCTGTTCTTCAGTTCGTGTTGAATGCATCGACGCAAACCGAAGAACAGAAACTGGCCGGGTGTAGGCCTGGGAACGAAGCTACAGGAACATCTATACATGGGCAGTTAATGACTGACAGAGTGTTTATGACAGAGCTCATTACATGACAGGTACATTCATGATAACTAGCTGGGCACCACCCATCGATCTATATGGGTGGTATCTCCATAAACCTACATCACTCCCATCAACCAGGCTGAACCAGCCCTGCACCCTGCTTCTTCAATGGTGCAACCAGTGGCACTATGCACGCATGCAATTGTGAGCCGATGCTCAAACTATGGTACCGGTCACCGGTGTGCAAAAGGTGTGGTGAATGCATTACTATTGCACATGCTCAGAAGTGACATAATTATGCATGAGACAACATGAAAATTATATCATGACAATATTGAGGAGAGTCTTGAGTAGTCAATGATGTCATCAGGATCAGAAGAACTACTCTGTTGCTTCCGTTTGAGAGGCCTACAGACTGACACTCCACTAGCACTGAATTCCTCACATGCATGTGCTGGTGTGTCCGAGTCTTTAGCTGTTCATGTAGCTACGGTTTGTTCTCTTTGTCTGCTGCGAAAGCAGCTTCACATCTCTTGATCCCGGTGGTGGGATGTACCTGTAACAGAACATTACGTTTGCAATAAAAACAAAAAAATGCTTGATGATCTTCATCTTACAAGTAGCGTTGTACAGTGCAGTAGGATACCATGAGAGTGCACTTGGAACATGCATGGAAGTGCATGCAACCAAACCACCTTGAACAAGATCTACAATGCATCCTAGACCATGACTACGTTCAGTACAGATTCTGACATTAGCCTCGTTTCCAGGCCTTCTACACCTCCAGTTTTTGATCGCTTTACAGATGCACTGTATGCGATCAAAAACTGGAGCAGGCCTGGGAATGAGACATCTTTTTGCAGTGATTTATTTTGGAGACAGGCTCTCCCAATGGAAAGGGGGGGGTAGAAGACGTGGGTGGCAGTCCTTCAGAGTGACAACAACATTGCATGCTGTGATACAGAAAGTTAGCCTCATTCCCAGCTTTTTGTCACATGCTGTACTTGGTCCCTGACCACACCCTAGCCTCGAACCCTCTGCGCCTCGGTTCGAGGCTAACCACACCCACAATCACCTTGGCTCCCCAGCTTTTGGTCACATACTGACAGAAAGCTGGGGAGGAGGCTGGGAACAAGGCAAACAGACCGAGCATTGTCTTGGCGTTATTGCCCTTGGTTAGAACCTGAAACACTTCCTTGTAAGGCTTTCATTTCCACTTCATAACATCACACATTTTTGACATCAAGCTGAATCTTACCATCGTAGATCACTGTTGCTTTTGGTTTGTGTTCATAGAACTGCTCATATTGATTTGCAGGATTATCATAAATTCACCCCTCCTTTTCCTGTACCACAGTACCATAGAGCGTCATCTGCACCGACAATTTCATTGCATTTTAATTGGCAGGCAAAATGCCACATAGTTAGCCCTGCTCCCCCAAAACGTCACAATCACATGGAAACAATACTGCCAAGATAGAGCCCTCCCATTCAGACCATACCCTAGCTGGCCTACACTCACCATTGTCTTCATTAGCTATACCGTACGTTTGCTAGTTGTCCTGCAAGTGTAGTATACTCTGCAGCTATTGTAGTGCCAAATTCCCCACTGACCCCCTGCCAGCATCAGCACAACCAGGCTAGCTATTCTCTCTACCACCAAAAAAATTACCGAGTCTGCATGAGCTAACCTGAATACACTACAGCCACACCGACCTGTAGGCATACAGCCACACCCAGCTGTAGGCATACAGCCACACCCAAGTTTGAACTACCCTCAATATATTACAGCCACAACCAAGTGTAGGTCTCAATACACCCGTACCCACCTGTAGGCCTACAGCCTGTAGGGCCTACAGCCACACCCACTTGCAGGCCTACAGCCACACCCACCTGTAGGCCTCATACACTACAGCCACACCCACTTGTAGACCTACAGCCACACCCACCTGTAGGCCTCCTTGAGTCTCTCCAGGGATAGGATGAGCAGCTTTGTGTCATGCTTGTAGGGGAGGGGAGGGGAGGGGATCGGAGAGAACCGCCGGCTCTCCAGCCAGTGCACTGTGGTGGTGTAGATAGCAACTGCCTCCTCCGCTGTGATGTAGGGACCATCCTGTGGAGAAGGGAGGAGAGGGGACAGGAAGGAAGGGGGAGAAAGAGAGGAGGGAAAAGGGTGGAGGAGGAAGGAGGGGGGATGAAGGAGGGGGGAGAAAGAGAAGAAGGGGGGGGGGGGGGGGGGGGAAGAGGGAGAAGAAAGAGAGGGCATACCCGAATCTATGGAACATGAAATGGAATGAAATGGAATTAACTAGACAGGCTATTATGCAATTGCCTCCATGTGTAGCTAGCAATAATGCCCATGCTCTCTGAAACAAGGCGCGAGAAGGGATACATCTATCAAGACATGACATATGACGTGCATGGTACGTAGTTGCTTCGCTCACCCCTCACTACTCTTAAGCTTTCCAGGTACTTAGTTACCCGGTACCATGGACAGTAGTCTGGTAGTCAGTGTATTGTCCATGGCAGTACCCGGCCTCGTTCCGAGCCTTGGCCGGCTTTATGCATATTGCCACGCCCACTTTCGCTGTTTCACGACTGACTGGCTCCTTTCCAGACAGATCTGGCACTGCTGTTGTCTCGGTCCCAGACCCAAACCATCCCAGTGCAGATTGTTTCCAGCTAGTATCCTGGAAGTGATCCGTGCTGGGTAGACCCGCACTGGGTAGACCCACACTGGGTCTGGGACCAAGACTAGCACTGCTCCAGGGATGCTATCATAATTGAGTGATTGTAATTGTAATGGAAAACCATTGAATTACATAGTAATGATAATGTAAATGACATCACCAAGGTCCACTGGCAGTTGTGTACCTCTAGCATAATTATGACAATGAACAATAACGTATACCAATTCAAGTAGGCTATCAGCTTGAGTACGGGTTGTCATGGCAAGATAAAGTGCTGGTACTTTGCAGCCTGGGAGTGGGTATCGTGTATAGCCTCGTTCCCAGTCCCACGCCCAGCTTTTCGTCACTGCAAGCGACGAAAAGCTGGGCGTGGGACTGGGAACGAGGCTAGGTATCGTGTTGTTTTATACTTGCGGGCTCCGGCTATGGACAGCTCACTTCTAGGGGCAGGGGCACTTAACGACTCACCGTATAAATCCATAGGAAATGGATACACGTACACTCACTGCGTACACTGGATGATTAGCGCCAGCGCTTTCTAGGGTAATTCCCTTCACCCAAGTAGGGAAATCCCCCGCACGTTTCAGGCTAGCGTGTCCCTAATTCACAACCATAATTCAATTATTTATAATCAAAATTACAACCCACATAATTGAATTCAAAAAAAAAATGCCATCGCTATCTCTTAGTGCTGCCACTACTGAATAGAGTCTCTAGGTCAGGTGTACACACCAGTCTATGTGAGAGCTGTCCCAGTACCACCATCTCTGGCACCTTGTGATCCAGCTGCACAGTCACTAGCTGCTGCAGGAACCCACAAGGTGTCCCCATGGCAACGTCCAGAGTCACACTCCCTAGGGAGAGTCTGCAAAAAACCATAACATTAACACATCTGAATATGATACAGACACAGGCAAAACCAATCCCATTCCGTGGATCTGAAGTGATGCAAAGGTGTGGAGTATGCTGATACCGGGCAAACCAAAAATATCCGCAGGTGAGGTATGTACTTGTAGCATATAGGTGGTCAGTAGCCACGCCACAGCGTGACCATATCATCTACAGGCCTGGAGCCAGAGCTAGATGTCCCAGCTCAACCACTTTGCAGTGTGAACTATATAGGTGAGGTCTGCTGGTAGTATGCAAATTAATGTAAACTGAACTAACTACAGTATATTATATGGATCTTCACGCTAGGCCTGGGATGCAGAACTCGCTGATGTGTTTGTACTCAAGGGGACGCTTGCCATCCTGTCACTCACAACCGTTCACACGTCGCACCTTCCACTTTAAATTGTGTTTTCATTGTGTAATACATTTCCTTATGGCATTTGCTTGTACTCTGTTTTCAGTCTACTGCTCAGGTGCTAGCAACCTAAGACACCACACCAGCGAACTTCTGCATGCTCTGATTCGTCTATCTAGCTATCTCTACATACCCAGCCACTTATGCAGATAGAAAGCTCACTTGACTTTGCCAGACTTGTGCACTTGTAGCTTTCCTATCAGTCCTTCAGGGACCTCAGCCAAACTGCATTGCTGTTGCGACTCCTACAAGAGGACAGAGATTTGAGCAGCCTCATTCTCGTCACCATCATTTGTAGAATGAGGGTGCAAATTAGCCTCCTTCTCAGGCCCAGCGTTTGTCGCTTGTAGTACTAATGTGGGTACTGCAAGCGACAAACGCTGGGATGAGAAAGCCTGGGAATGAGGCTAGGTGCAAATATGGAGGGGGAAGGTCTGGGAGATCTGGTCATGTGTGACACACAGGGTAGTGCCAAACCACTTGAATTTCTGTTTTGCATTGACCCATCCCTGGTGTCGTTAATATTGAACGGTATTGATGCTGCCTTGTGAATGCTCCGGCTTACAGCCGTCGAACTGACATTAGATGACAGAGTTTCGACATGCTTTGTCTACCTGCGGTGTGTCTACCTGATGTCACCACACATGACCAGATCTCACAGGCCTTTCCCCCTCCACATTCGCATACCACAAGCAAAGACTGGATGTGGGAAACGGCCTGGGAACGAGGCCAACATGTGAGTGTATTGCTCGGTAAGCAACCTTGCTGGAGGCAGCCTGCTCCTTTGTGGCTGATTCTCCCTCCACTTCCATGGGGTCCTCCTTCGGTGGTCTCGCAAGTGGGAGACAGTCAGGAAGCTGGAAGAATAGAAACTGACCCTTCAAATTCTGGATGGAGGAGAGAGGGCAAACTTAAAGCTGGTGTTCAATACTATATACTGGCAGTGATACCACAATGTATTAGCAGTGGTACAATCACCTCTCTTGGAGTGAAAAGGTCGGCAGCAGTGTTCTCTTGGCTCTTTACTGGAGCAGGTCCAATAACTTGTTTGACTGGGATAGCACTACCACCCTCACTGGACACTTTAGTCACTGCATGTTATGAGAGAGCATGTGTACACATGTGTATACGTTGATGCACCTTGACCCAGGCCTACCAAGTGTGTGTATAGCCTTGACCCAGGCCTACCCCGTTTTTTGTTCTTCGGTTTGTGTTGACAATAATCACAGTCAACGCAAACCAAACAACAAAAACGGAGTAGGCCTGGGAACAAGATAGTCTCGTGCCCAGACCACACCCCCCGAGGGGAGAGACGGTCTGGTGAACGAAGTCGAATTTCTTGGGGTTGAAGCATACTACGGAATGTGTAATCATTGTATAATCCCGTGGTGTTAAGTGCCTGCGAAAGCTCCTGCTGAAGGCGACCGTGTCAACCAAGCGCGATCATAGCTACTCACATCGGGAGAGAAGATGTACTAACCTTTTGCCGCTCACCCACGGCCCATAGAAGAGTTTTGAAGCATCCTTGTTCGTCCATGGAATCTGCTTCCCGTCCGTTTGGCAGTCATTTCAGGCACTTTTATGGGGTCAAATGCGAAGAACGGCCCCTTAGGGCTAGGGCTAGCATTAGCTTGCACCTAGAGGGGGCCCTTCGTTGTACTTGATCCCTTTGCTGACCTCGCTTCCAAAGCCCTCAACTTGATCCTTCATAAGCGATGTCACAGGGCTCGCAACTAGCACAATTGAGCGCAAAGGTCTTCAGAAGTTGTCGCCACGACGTAGCGTTGCCTTACAGAGTCAGCGCTAAGGGCAAACTGGCATGGCAAAGGCTCTTGGCTGTTGTCTTCTCCAGCTTATATATAAGTATTCAAAGCGATTACTACGTAATTATTAACAATGTCGCGATCTCATTGGTCCTTACCACATTCCGGTAATAAGCCCAAGAAATTCGACTTCGTTCACCAGACCGTCTCTCCCCTCGGGGGGTGTGGTCTGGGCATGAGACTAGGAACAAGACTAGTGTGTGTACATGTGTGTATGTGAAGGAGCCCATAATGAGAAAGAGTGTTGATCTTAGCATAGCATGAAACGGGCAATGGTCTAATTGCAGCAGTCAAAGAATGCCAAAGTGCACCACTGAAGTGTCACTACAGTAGTTATTCCATTTGCTGTGCACTGTACATGGTCAAGCACAAGCTGCCTATTCAGCTGTTTAGACAAATTTGCCATCCCATCGTTGGACTTTTCTTCTTGTTTATGAGCTGTTAGATTACTGTATTCATCCAGGGTCCTACAGAGTTGGTACTGACGTGTACTTTGGTGCTCACTTTTCACTGGTTTGGAGAGCACTGCTCCCTGTTTCGTGTGCAGGCTGTAGTCCAGCGGTAATTGAATGGGAGGCAGGAGGGAGGAGAAAAACAGCTCATCAGGGACATCCTCCTCTGGCTAGGTCGGAGGAAGGAGGGAGAAGGGAGTGTGGGAGAGGGGGGAAGAGGGAGTGGAAAGGAGGGAAAGGGAGTGCAGGAGTGAGTGGGGGAAGGAGGGTGAGAAAATGAGGGAGTGTGGGAGAGGAGGGACGAGGGAGAAAGGAGTGAGAGGAAAGGGAGCACAGAGTGGGCGAAGGTGAAGAGAAAACCGGGGGTGTAAATGAGGAAAGGGCAGTGTAAAGGAAGTGAAGGTAGGGGAAGAGGTATACATACAAACCTCTTCATCCATGTCCCATGTTTTTGATCTTGGTCTGAGTTCTGGTGTGCATGTTCCTGCCTAGATCTGTGTATGTGTGAAGGTGTGTATATGAGGGGAGGGTGTGTATGTGCGTGGGGATGTAGGAAAGTGGCATACTCCACAAGCTGTTATCTATTGCTACTCACTCTCTTCTGTTCTTCACAAGTTCTCCAAATGTACCTCTGGACAAAAGTTCTGGAAGTAATACAGACTGGTTTAAATTGTGGTGCTGTACATGTACATGGGGGTAAACCACAGAAGTTGCATTCCAAGCTAATTCATAGCCACATTACTCATCAAGCTTTCTATTCACACAATGGGGAGGAGCCCAGAACAGTTTGTCATATGATCAACATCACATATATGTATTGAGAATGCAGGAGCACTGGAATGCAGAGGATCTAAGTAGCTTACCACGAATGTAGCTATAGTGGGAAGTAACTGGTGCATATATGCATGCACCTTTGCTACCCCGTGTGAGAATGTGCAGCAGGGATAGAGTGGTTGCCCTGTCTGTCTAAAATCAGCAGTTTGTACTTCCGGCAGTCAAGGTTGAACTCATCCATATACTCGGGCATCCCGTCTGGAATGGACCATACAGCTGCTGTACCACTGCCAGTTCTCGGCGGTGTTCCGCCTAGGCCTCATATGCAGGCCTTCTCATCCCAGCGTTTGTGGCTTGCCGAACTAAGGCAAAGGGTTGGCAACCACAAATGAAACATGGTTGTCAAGCAAGCTATGGTAAAGCGCATTCACTACGTTCATTACCCCGTGCGCATGCGCAGCAGGGGGTAGAGTGATCGGTTTGTCTGTCAGTCTGTCCGTCCCTGGATCCAAGTGGTTTGAGCAGTGAAGGCCTTGTTGAAGGCTTATTTCAGGATAGAAGTGTCAGAATTCTAGCGTCTACATAACTGACAGACCAGAGATCTACTCGAGAGGCTGAGAAAAGCTGCGTGAAATTCGTGCTTCTAATTAAATTTTATACAACTTGACCACACCCTATTTCTAACATTACTGCCACAACTTACGGTATCTCATTCTGCATGCTGACATCGCTGTAAATCGTGGCCTAGCTAGCTCATTGTGCATGCTGTATGAATAATCGGTGGTAGGCCTATAGCTGTCAAGTCAAAGTTGTGTACGGGGTACGTGCTCTGCTGACCACCTCTAGTTGGCAGAGGAACGTGCAATGAATCAGTATCACCATAGTACCAAGCTATACTGGAAACACATCACTCGTTTGTTGCCTTCGTCATTGTTAGTCGTGCTTCGCACTCATAACAATCTTCGCACTCATAACAATACTACGGCAACAAACTCGTGATATTTTCCGGTATAGCTTTGTACTATGGTGATACTTGTATACTGTATGTAATGCTTCACTGTCTGGTATAACACTGTCTGGTTGGGTTGTCGAATGTTAGTGTTGTCTGTCAGTATCACGATATGTGCTGGGAAGGCTCTGATACACGCAGGCTTGCTGCTAGCTAAATGAGGGTGCACTGTTTCGGGGTCGAATGCGATAGAGCACCCACCACCCTGTTCAGTATAAGCAGGTATATATGGCGCATCTGAAAGCAATGTTTCTTCTCACGTATACACACACACACACACACACACACACACACACACATGCGTGGGCGATCCTTTGATGTTCCGTGGAGGATAAACTCCACTATGACGTAATTGAACCACACTGTGCTGAGAATCAGAGAGTTGCAGCTGTCTAGCAGCTTGACTTGGAGGTTATGTCTGTGGTAGAAGCCGGATCTACTACGTCGACTCGGAGGTTATGTGGTTTATCCTCCTTGGGAAAGTTTAGCCTCGGCCTCGCCTTGGCCAAACTTTCCCGCAAAGGATAAATCACATAACCTCCGCGTCGACGTAGTAGATCCTATGCTTATCTCAGAAACACTGCCGCTTCTCAAAACTTCATGAATACACTCCATCAGACACGAGGCTAGTGCAAGGGTTTGACACTATACATGAAAAGTACGTTGAGCGTGAGCACTCCTTTGAGGGTGGGCACTCTTTGGCGAGACTATGGTAATCTCCGTCATCTGTGCTAATCAATGATCTACATACAGTGCAGAGTACGCACAACACTGCCGCTTCTCAAAACTTCATGAATACACTCCATCAGACACGAGGCTAGTGCAAGGGTTTGACACTATACATGAAAAGTTGAGCGTGAGCACTCCTTTGAGGGTGGGCACTCTTTGGCGAGACTATGGTAATCTCCGTCATCTGTGCTAATCAATGATCTACATACAGTGCAGAGTACGCACAGCCTCGTACCCATGCAGAATGGCCTAGGTAAGGGGCAAAGATACGCAAGGAGGGATGTTGATGATCCAGGATTCACATCTGACCTTTTCTCCTCTCCATGGTTCGTTCAGCAGGTCCCATAGAAAACACGGACGCTGAGGTGATGACATCTTTCTCCCTGCCCCTCCCCCTTCCGATCCCCCTCTTCCTATCATTCTTCCTCTTCTTGTCCCCTGACTGTTTTTCCATCTTCCCAACTGGAGCAGACAAGCCGTCCACAGGAATTTCCTTCTTGACACGTCTGGTCGGAACAGTGGGAGCAAACGTTTTCTGGGGTGGGGGGCATGACAAAAACCTGCTGTAAGTTTTGCATAATTGATGCTGCAGTTAGTCAGGCTCTCTCCTCCCCAGCTCTCACCGAACTTGACAACCAAACTGCAGTGTGGGATAAAGGAAATAGCTATGTTGCAATGCAGATTCCACGGTGGAAGGTCCCTTGAGACTTGTGCAACGAATGTGAGAACTAGCTATGGCTAGGCTAAAGCTAGCTGCAGCACTGTATCTTCCGTATATGTATGCTGCGAGCACTGTGTATGACCGTGTGCTGTCCATATACAATTTACAGCACGAAATATTCTACTGTACAATTATAATTAGAGGTCAAATTAATATAAAACAACCAGAAACGCCCGTTAAATTAGAGCACATCCATTCCTGATGAAGTTTAGGTTATTCTACAACAAAGAACCATTCCGCAGCTGTGCTCCATTCACTTTCCTCTATGCGTCAATGTATCATTTGTATGATACTCAGGGGAAATGAACAAGTGTTCAAAGTCCTCTCCCTGCACATCACAACATTCACGGAAAGTCTGAACCAATGGATATGGCTGACCTTAGGAACTCCACCCAGTGTCAGGTCTCGTTTGGGCCGCAGGGAAGGTAATCGGTCTGGGCTGAGGAACAAGATCTTTCAAATGAGGAAAAAGTGCACCCAATATTTGCACAATCACCTGCCTGTACCACATGATGACTGCGTCCGACCACCACCTGCAAAGAAAGGAAAGCAACTATGAGGCAGAGCACTGGTCCACCTGTCCACTGGATAAACATTGCACAGTACAAGGGCTACTGCACTAGCCTAGTCCATGTAGTCTATTTCACCTGGAGTAAGATGTTTCGATTCCTCCGCTGTGTTGCTGCTGCCGTCCGTGAGGGCTCCTCTCCTGCTCCCTCTGGAGGATTTCCGCCTCCGAGACATATGTCACCACTGCTGGAGTTTGACGTAGCGATAGCGACGATACAGGTTTGTTTGCCAGATCCGGATCGATCCGCTGCACAACTTTTAATATTTTCCTCATGTTGCCGTCTAATTAGAGTTGGTCTGGCAGAGTACTTTTCCTAGCCTCGTTCCCAGGCCAGATTGGAGGGGACTCGGAACGAGGCTACACTTTTAGAGCTGGAGTTCGAGTATAAATTATGCAGTGCCTGTTGTGAACTGAATGAATTTGTCATGCAGGCCAGCAGCTGGGAGGAGCTGCAGTTGGCTGTGGAGTCAAGAGTAATGTCTGCAGAGCAAGCCATTGGCCTGGAGAAAGGTAGTTATAAAGGCCTGAATTATAATACCATTGTTTAATGATTAAATTTTATGTAGCATGTTCTTCCCAGGCACTCATACTCCAGCTTCCTTCCAAGAGAGCCTGTGCGTTAGTGGCATATCAGACAACCCACTGACCTTCCAGTTTGTGGATCCTGCAGATCTGGATGTGTTTGGAACAGTGCAGGTGGAAGAGGGTCCAGTGGCATTCCTCAACCTGGAAAACCTTCTGCAACCAGAGTGAGCTCACATCCTAGTGGATAAACTACGTACTAGTAAACCACCTTTAGGCATTGAAATAGTCAAGCTCGTTCCCAGACCCCAAATGTGCGTTCAGGGTCTGGGAGCAAGACTAGCATTGAAATGACTCCTTCCCTGGATGCTTGTGGCCAGATGGGACGAAGGTATAGCAGCTCCTTAAGTCCACCTCCTATTTAACTACTGAATTGTACGTACAGGCAACCACCGTAGCTATATGACCCTGACCACACCCACGGACCAAGTAGCTAGGTGAAAGCCAAATCCTTTGGAAATTAAAGAAGTGTTTCAGGTTTCTAACCAAGGGTAATAATGCCAACCCAGTGCTTGGTCTGTTAGCCTTGTTCCCAAGCCTCCCCCCAGCTTTCTGTCAGTATGACCAAAAGCTAGGGAGCCAAGGTGATCCGTGGGTGTGGTCAGGGAACAAGTACAGTATGTGACAAAAAAAAAAGGGAACGAAGCTAACTTTCTATATCACAGGAATGCGTTGTCACTCTGAAGGTGACTGCCACCCACGTCTTTCTACCCCACCCTTTCCATTGGGAGAGCCTGTCTCCAAAATAAATCGCTGGAAAGGATGTCAGAATAGCCTCATTCCCAGTTTTTGATCGCATACAGTGCATACTAACTGGAGGTGTTGAAGGCCTGGAAACGAGGCTACTGTCACAATCTGTACTGAACGTAGTCATCATCAAGAGTTGAAAGGTCTATAGGATGCATTGTAGTACTCTTGTTCAAGGAGGTTTGGATGCATGCACTTCCATGCATGATCCAAGTGCACTCTCATGGCATCCTACTGCACTGTACAATGCTAATTGCAAGATGAAGATCAATCCAGCATTTCTTTGTTTTATTGCAAATGTACTGTTCTGTTACAGGTACATCCCACCACTGGAGCAAGAGATGTGAAGCTGCTTTCGCAGCAGACAAAGAGAAAAGTCTTACCGGCAACACAGATGTCAAAGGAACAAAACTGTAGCTACCGGTACATGTACAGCTCAAGACTCGGACACACCAGCACATGCATGTGAGGCTAGTGGAGTGTCAGTCTGTAGGCCTCTGAAACGGAAACGACAGAATAGTTCATCTGATCCTGATGACATCATTGACTTGACTCAAGACTCTCCTCAGTAGTGTGTCATAATATCAGTCTGTAATCATGCATGTTGTTTCATGCATATGTCACACTTCTGAGCAATGCATTCACCACGCCTTTTGCATTTGGTACATTGTTTGAGCATCGGCTCACGCTCAATTGCCATAGTGCCACTGGATGCAGGGTGCAGGGCTGGTTGATGGGGTGGTGTAGGTTTATGGACATTTTTGTCACTAGCTGGCTTGCAGATACCGCCCATAGATGCATGGGTGGTACCCAGCTAGTTATCTACATGTAATTATAATGAGCTTGATCGTACTTAACTATACTCTGCATGTTCAGATACAATTGTCATTAACTGCCCACTTATAGATGTTCCTGTAGCTTCGTTCCCATAAGTATACCCCACTTTCTGTTCTTCAGTTTGCGTTGATCATTGTAAACGCAAACTGAAGAACAGAAAACCGAACCAAAACCACAACCCAAAGACCTGGGATGGTGGAGCCAGTAGGTACAGACAAACAATGGACTGAAGCTGAAACACAGCCTGGGAGGAAGACAGCTAGTGTCGGTATAATGTTACTTTCCTGATTTCCAAAGGATATACAACAATCATGTAGTCGATCAACTTAAGCCAAGCTCTGAACTTAGTGAACAAGGGAGTCTTTAAAAAGACTTGATGTGTCTCGGCACGACTTGGTATCAGCTAGAATCATGCAGAGGACATGGCCGCTGTTTAACCCTTTATGACTGCAAAACCTGTTAGCTATGAGACTTTCAGCTGAAGTCAGCGTCAATATCCTTGGAGGTTCTGTGTGAGCAAGGGGTGGGTCAGGGTGAGGTGGGAATGTTCACTCATAGCATTAAAAATCAAAGATGCTTCATGCAACCAATGCAATACATGACTGTACAGCTGTACAGCTGTACGTAGTACCTGTTGTAAACACACAGCTAATGTAATATTAAATGCATCAGCTGAGCATTATCTTCGTCGTAGCCCTGGAAGACCACTTGAACATGTGCAGCTTGCAAGCAGTCATCAATGACTACTGTAGCTGTGACTTCAGCTACGCAGGCTGCAATGAGAAGCTTCAGAGACAAGACATGGAGAAGTATTTTCAAGTAAGCGGTGAAGTTCTATGGCCAGACGATCTTGTCAGCTGGGTGGTAGGCACCTACATCCAGAACACTGTCCAAGTGACCCTTCCAGAATCCACTCCTGTGGAGGTGCAACCATCCGGTGTCAATATTATACATGATCTGGGGTTGGTGGGTGGGGACTAGCCTCATTCCCAGGCTCGGGCCTGGGAATGAGGCTAGGTGGGGACATAATTTTAGTATTACTTATACCCTTGCTGGCAGCTGCCAGAGCAGACTGAACTGCTACCATTTTGACACTTGCTATGTGCAGCCGGTTGTCTACGACTCTGGGTTCTTGGCACACATCCCCATTACCTGATTTCCCATTTCCCATTCCCCCCACTCTTAGAGTGACCCAACTAAGAAAGGGTGTTTGTGTAGAGAAGACATTTTACACATACACTTGTACTTAACATTATTAGTTGCTATGGTTTTGTTTAGGTATGGTAATTATCTTATTTCCTGTAAGGCTATATACCACAGCTAGCCGCTCTTTGTGTGCTCTGTCTTTTGTGTTTGGAACAATACTACTTTTGTTGTAAGGAGGCCCTGCGCGTCTCTGTTACTATATTACCTGCATGCACATTGATCTTGTGTAGTGTCTCACTTATTCTTGTGTTGAATCTCTGATTGTTAAATCTACTGCTGTTCGCTCTAGCTAGCCAAGTCCAACTACTGTTCATTGAGTACGAGTTCTAATAGGTTATGTCCCCTGCACGCTCTAGCCACTGCGACTAAGACTAAGAAAGGGAAAAGTCTTTGGCATTCGAAATTGCATGGCGGAGTTTAAGACTGCAGTCGTACCGTTGAACGGGAAGAATTACCCGACTTGGAAGGTGCAATGCCGGATGGCACTGGTCAAAGACAGTCTCTGGGGAATAGTCAGTGGGACTGAGGACGCACCAAACGAGGGCCAAGCAGAAACCCACAGAAAGTTCATGGCTAGAAGGGATCGCGCGCTAGCGATAATTGTGTTGGCAGTGGATCCGTCGTTGCTCTACCTGCTCGGCGACCCCGAAAATCCCCAAACCGTTTGGAGGAAGCTGGAGGAACAATTCCAGCGTAAGACCTGGTCAAACAAATTGCAGCTAAGGCGAAAGCTGTTCTCATTGAAGCTCAAGGACGGGGGGTCAGTAAGCGAGCACATAAAGAGCATGACAGAGATTTTCGAGGCACTCGCGGTGATCGGTGACGCGGTAACCGAAGAAGACCGAGTTGTCCACTTACTTGCCAGTTTGCCGGGTTCATTCGACATGCTAGTAACTGCGCTGGAAGCACAGTCGGAGAATGTCCCGAAGTGGGAACTCGTTACAGAACGACTGCTGCACGAGGAGCTGAAACTCAGGGAAAAAGCTCCAACTCAGTACACAGCAGACAGTCGGAAAGCTCTCGTTGCAAACAGGAAAACGAAGCAATTCACTTGCCACTTCTGTAAGAAGCCTGGTCACTTCAAGAGAGATTGCAGGAAGTTCCTCGCATCTCAAAAGAAGCAAGCTGCAAACACAGCCGAGGGAAGAGAAGGCTCAGGAAGTGATGGAGAAGTCCTAGTGACTACACATGCTCTTGCTACTACATCCAGAGCAGGCTGGATTGTGGATTCGGGAGCTACTTGCCACATGTGCAATGATGAGGCTCACTTCATAGAGCTGAGGCAGCTCAAAACACCACATGAAGTGACACTGGGTGATGGACGTTCCCTGGAAGGCACAGCTGAGGGTACAGTGAGGTTGGAGACACTATTGCCAGATGGAAGCACCACAAAATGCAGGCTGGACAATGTACTGTTTGTCCCTAAGCTCTCCTACAGCCTCCTGAGCGTATCCAAAGCGTCTAGTGCTGGGAAAACTACAAAATTCGATCAGTCTGGATGCGAAATTTTGAACAAGCAGAGGAAAGTCATTGCCTTCGCTACAAGAGTGGGAAATCTGTACCACCTAGAACACTGTCAGAAATCACAAGCTGTGAATGTAGCGGACAAGGACAGCAAAGAAAGGCTGTGGCATCGAAGGTATGGTCACCTGGGAGAACAGAATCTGCAAAGAATGGCAAGGGAACGGCTGGTGAAGCAGTTCAACTATGATGCGACTAACCGAGTCGGTTTCTGTGAGACCTGTGTTGGTGCGAAACACCATCGCAGTCCTTTTGCCAGCAGTACTACTCAGACGACTGAAGTTCTGGAGCTTGTACATTCAGACGTGTGCGGGAAAATGCAAGAGAAATCCCTAGGAGGAGCTCAATACTTCCTCACCTTTACGGACGACAAAACGAGATACACATGGGTGTACATTCTGAAAACCAAAGACCAGGTGTTTGACTGTTTTCTCAAATGGAAGGCACTTGTGGAAAGGCAGAGTAAACGAAAGCTCAAAACCCTCAGGACAGATAACGGCGGAGAGTATACCTCGAACAAGTTTGAGACGTATCTGAAGGATGAGGGAATTCGGCATGAACGAACAGTCCCTAAAACGCCAGAACAGAATGGTGTGGCTGAAAGGCTCAATAGGACCCTGGTTGAGTCAGCACGATCCATGCTCTTGGATGCGAATCTCACAAAATACTACTGGGCTGAGGCAGTATCAACTGCGGTATACCTGAAAAATCGGTGCCCTACAAAGGCAGTACAAGGGATGACACCCTATGAAGCCTGGCATGGAGAAAAGCCAAGGGTAGACCATTTTCGAGTGTTTGGGTGTGATGCGTATGCCCATATCCCAAAGGACGAGCGTGGAAAGTTCGACACGAAAGCTAGGAAGTGTGTCCTTCTTGGCTATGGGGAAGAAACCAAAGGATATCGGCTGTACGATGTCACGACAAAGAAAGTGATACACAGTCGTGACGTGCGTTTCAATGAAAAGGCCAAGGATTGTCGACATGACTCGCATGATGTCACCAACGAAGATTACCAACTGATTGTTGATTTCTCACACGGCGTTGGTTCTGAGACTGATCATGACAATGAAGAAGAACAGCCAAACCATGAAGATCATGGTCATGATGAACCACCTAGAAGATCCACTAGACAGAGAAGGCAGCCTGACTACTATGGTCGGGAACACAGCAGCCTATGTGAGAAACCTCACCAGCCAGCATCCTATCAGGAAGCCACAACTGAACCAGACAGAGAAAAGTGGCAAGCTGCTATGGAAACAGAGATGATGTCCATGCAGGAAAACGAAGTCTGGGACTTGGTGACGCTCCCCGCAGGCAGAAAGACAGTTGGGAGCAAATGGGTGTATAAGTTGAAAACTGGAGCAGATGGATCTGTGCAGAGGTACAAGGCAAGACTAGTGGCACAAGGCTTCACACAAAAGTATGGGACAGACTTCGACGAGACATTCTGTCCGGTTGTGAGGCAAGAATCTTTGCGCATGCTGATAGCCTTATCTGTGCAGTATGACTTAATCCTTCACCAAGCCGATGTGACTACCGCTTTTCTAAACGGGACACTGGAAGAAGAAGTTTACATGCGCCAACCCGAAGGTTTTGTGCATCAAGGAGAGGAGGAGCTTGTATGCAAGCTCAAGAAGAGCATCTATGGACTCAAACAATCTCCTCGTTGCTGGAATGTAGCCCTTGACACCCAACTGAAAGAGATGGGATTCACTCAATCGAAGAATGACCCATGTATCTACTACAAGAACATAGGAGGAGAGATGTTCTACATGGGAGTATTTGTTGATGATATTGTACTGGCAGGGAAGACAGAAAGAGACCTAAATGAAGTGAAGACTGCACTCTCAAGGAAGTTCGAAATCAAAGACCTTGGCAAGTTGAACTATTTCCTTGGGGTAGAAGTTGAGCAACGGGAGAATAAGTCTATTTGGATAGGTCAACCGGCATACACAAAGAATCTACTTGAAACATCTGGAATGCAGGATTGCAAACCTGCCAGCACACCAGTTGACATTAGTTCCAAGCTCACAAAAGCTACTGATGACGATGAGTGCATAGACCAGCAGAAGTATCAATCAGCCATTGGGAGTTTAATGTATCTCTCTGTAAGCACACGACCAGACATCTCCTATGCTGTGAGCAGTCTAGCACGATTTTCATCGAAACCCAAAAGGGAGCACTGGACAGCCCTGAAACGTCTGCTACGATATTTGAGAGGAACTCTGAAACACGGCATTCTCTATACTAAGGATGGATCAAATGCCTGTGTTGGTTACGCCGATGCAGACTGGGCAGGAGACATAAATGATCGGAAATCAACTTCCGGATATGTCTTTTTGGTCAGTGGAGGAGCGGTCTCATGGAAAAGTCAGAAGCAGAAATGCGTCGCCCTCTCAACTGCCGAGGCTGAATACATCGCTATGGCCAGCGCTGCACAGGAATCAGTCTGGCTAAGACAGTTAATGGCAGAACTCACTAACTCCTCTGTTGCAGAAGCACCAACTCTGATTTATGAGGATAATCAGTCAGCGATTGCTATGACCAAGAATCCACAGTTTCATGGACGAGCTAAGCACATAGACATAAAGAACCATTTCATTCGAGAACAAGTAGCCCAAGGAACAATCACGCTAGAGTACTGTCCAACTCTTGAGATGATAGCAGACATTCTGACCAAAGGTCTCAGTCGAGAACCTTTTTGCAAACTCCGAGAAAAATCTGGAGTGGTGGAACAATGATGATTAAGTAAAGTGAGGAGGAGTGTAGAGAAGACATTTTACACATACACTTGTACTTAACATTATTAGTTGCTATGGTTTTGTTTAGGTATGGTAATTATCTTATTTCCTGTAAGGCTATATACCACAGCTAGCCGCTCTTTGTGTGCTCTGTCTTTTGTGTTTGGAACAATACTACTTTTGTTGTAAGGAGGCCCTGCGCGTCTCTGTTACTATATTACCTGCATGCACATTGATCTTGTGTAGTGTCTCACTTATTCTTGTGTTGAATCTCTGATTGTTAAATCTACTGCTGTTCGCTCTAGCTAGCCAAGTCCAACTACTGTTCATTGAGTACGAGTTCTAATAGTTTGCGTTACACAGGTACATACAGCGTGGGTATATTACTGGTGGAATGCAGGACATTGTGGAAACATGCTCCAAAGGAAATAAGAAAAGAAAATAAGAGGCTAAGTGCCCCTTGTTTTAAGACCTCAAAAGTGTAGGAAAATTTCCTACACAAGACCTTGAAAGTGTAGGCACACATGTATTGTGTAGGAAATTGTGTCGGAAAATTTCCTACACAATACACAAAACATTCACATACATGACCACAATGAAGCTAAATTATGGTCAAATTAGTGAAATGTTGTGCACTTTTGTAGGAAAATTTCCTACACACTGCATGTGAAGCGACATAATCCCCGAAATACATTTTGTAGGAAATTTTCCGGCACATGTATAGGAAGCATGTTTCCGGCACGTGCCGGAAACATGCTTCCTACACATTGAAAGTGAAGTACAAATTTTCTTAAAAGTGACCACCATAAATGGGATTTATGCACTAGCTTGCTAAAAAGTTTTCTTATTTCCTTTGGAACATGTTTGGAGTGATCCAGAGCGCAGTCAATGCCATTCAACGATACATGCATACATACAAGCTACCGTATTTCCACGATCAAACGCCGCGGCTACTATTTATTTCATCACGCGATTTACTGCGGCTAAATTCGAGGGCGGCCACTAATCAAAGGCGGCGTTTATTGAACTCAGCAAAACAAGGAAGCGAGGAAACGGATTGGAGCACCGTGTATGCACAAAGAAGTTTTGTTTCAGCCCTGGCCCGTGTGTTACCGTCATAATCATCCCGACAAAACAGTAGGAAACGCCCAAAAAGCCATCACTGTCATGAAAGATTTCGCGGTTCACATGTCGCTCCCCCCCCCCCCCCCCCCCCCCCCTTGCTTAACGCCAAACAAGCTCTCGAGGAATATGACCAACAATCAGGTCTCCTCTCTTCACACTCACAGCGAAACAGTCATGGTCCTTGAGGGCTAGACAAAGCGCTTCGATCGATTGCCAACCTTCCGAATACTAGCTGCGGCTACTAAACAAGGGCGGCGTTTATTTCGTTCAGCCCTTCTGGAGGTGCGGCTATTATTCGAGGGTGGCCACTAATCGAGTGTGGCGTTTGATCGTGAAAATATGGTAGTCTAATACAAGTATGTACACACGCAGCTCGCTTGCCACAGTCATTGTATGAGTAACAATTCCAACCGTTAATATTCCGTATCATCCAAACATACAAAGTGGGTGTTTGTAGGGCTATATCCTAGAGTGTAGCTGCCTGGACACACTGGCCACTCCCACATACATTCTCAAATCTTTTATGTAAGTTCAGTTTCAGGAAGCAGCTAGAAAGTCAAGTGCCAGAACTGTATACCATATGGCCGGAAAATTTGGCGGGGAATTTAATTTGGCGGTTTGGCGGATTATGATTGCAACACCGAATTAAATTCTGCCAAGATTTTGTCATGATGTCATTGCAATCTATCGTGTGCATGGGCAGGGTCTTGTAGCGATGCTCTCGTGCATGTAAGGTAAGGGAGGGGATTTCCAGACAGTATTGTAATTCCGGACACAGCACTTCATAGCTTTTGCTTTCGCTCCATTAGCTATTCTTCCGAATTATGGTAAGTACGCATGCATACCCTACCTTTGAACTTTCCAACACTGTACAGCAGTTTGCGAGTGAAAGTTGGGGCCGTGTCCGGAAATCCCCTCCGTTACCTTATTCATAATTTAATTACAGTACCTCTGTCTCTGATCTGTGACAGAACTTGCGAGCAAGCAGCTGATATCTTTCTGGGTACATGGCCGATGATGGTGCTCCTTCGCATCACTGCTACTGCATATGGGTCCATTTCGTTACCACTATCTTTCTTAAACGACAGTGGAGAAGCTGCATTGCACTTTCAATGCATCCTGAAGAGTATCTTCCATGCAAAAAGGCTTTGAGTGAACTGCATATAAGCCACCACACATCACTATACGCCTGTACTGAGCACTTATGCATATGTGACAATGGAGACTCACTGAGAATATCAGCGGATGCAGACTTGTCGAATGCACTCAAGTGTTTAGAATCAGGTAAGAAGTCAATACAGCAATTATGTCCCACTGCGCCCCACTAAACTTCAGCATGCACTAGAGCTGTTACTAGTCTGCTAGTTCCGCACTGTGCACTATACCTATTGAATGTTAATTCTACCACGGATTTACAGAAGTTTTGGTGGGCTCCATTTAGATCAGTGGCGGATCCAGGGGGGGGGGCCAGGGGGGCCGGTGCCCCCCCCCCCCCCCCTGGCTAGAGAAAAAAATTTTTTTATATAGCTAGCTGCCGCTACGTTGCAACTCCTGGCCTGGCGCCATGGCCTCCTCAGCTTGCAATATCGTGCGTTGCCTGAAACCGAACGGCTTGGGAACGAGACCACGATCTAGTATACCCCTCCGTGTACGTACGTATTACGTTCGTGAGCGAAATAAGCAAGGATACATCTGGAACTTGCAGTGCAAAGCGCGAAGGTGCCACGAGAGCCCATCCTGAGAAGTGAAAAATGAAGGCGAAAAAATGCACTACCTCCGGCACCATTTCATATATGGTGCCCCCCCTTTCATAAATCCTGTATCCGCCCCTGTAGATGCCTGCACCTGTGCCATTCACGTACGTCACCATCCCTTCATCTGCTCACCTGCAGGGTCTGGAGCTATGGAGCTGACAGTGTAGGGCCCAAAGTCCCACCTGGCTTGGGTGGTGTGAGTGCGGAGGTCCCACTGCAGCACTGTGCCCAAGCTGAACAAGTCCCAAACCTGCAGTGCATAAGGAAACTTGCAATAACACTGTGCCACCATGCAGATGAGAGTTGATCGACTGCAATGTATGCCATGCGTACTTCAACTTGCCTGGAATGTGGGCCTGACATTGTTGCTGGAGTGGTGGCCATACATGTAGTAGGTTTGCACATCATAGTCCCTAGGGAAAGAACAGCTAGCTAGATCACATCCTAATGCATACACCGTACACACATAACCTCGTTCCCAGGTCGTTTCCACCGCCAGTATTTGATCGCTTCCAGTATGAAATACGCACATCATACTGGAGTGGCTGGCGGTGGGAACGGCCTGGGAACGAGGCTAGTACACATGTGCATGCACTCACAGCTAGTGCCAGTGTTGTAATTGTGTTTCTGAAAAGTTTAGTTGCAAATTACAGATAACGTGTTACCCTGGAATACTGGGCATGTCTCTCCCACACTGTGGTGTTGCCTAGGTAGTGTGTATCCTTGCCTGGTGGGTGGTCTCACACATTGGTGTTGAGCACAAATAGACACCAATCTGCAAAACTACATACGCATAACCCCATGGGCCAAAGGCAAGGATATTACTACTTTTGATGCTATAATCGTTAGAGCTGTGACCAATAACCAATATATTGAATAATTGATCGATGTAGAGATCCTAACCAATATAATACCAGGAGGTAAAATCGAGATATCAATTATTGAAATCTGTTTAGTGGGCACAATAAAGCGGACATAAAATGGTCATAATTATGCAACAGTTTAGCACTTCAAACTTGTAGCAAACCATATTATTATAACAAGTAACAGTACATACAACATATTTCTCCACCCAATAATCGGCAATTATTCAACCCAGCAATTATTCAACCCACAATAATCAGTGTTGATTCCAGGACCAATATCACAGCACTAATAATCGTCATCATCCTCACGATTTAAACCATGTGTGTGTCTGTCTGTGAGTAAGTGTGATGCTTGAGGGGTGGACAAACTTGCATAACTATGAAAATATGGAGGTGAGTAATACCAACACATGCAGTGATGTGCTATATGCAACCCACTACAAAAGGTGTTATCTTCATAATTATAATATAATTGATGTGTTTTTCACTCCTTTCCGTGTGAGATGCATTATGCTGCAAGCCTTAGGAACACTTACTTAGGCTATCGAGCTAGACCAATTCTCTCGCTTTCTCGGACGGAGCGGAGAGAAAAGCGAGAGAGGGTCTAGCAGATGTTATTAGTATGCATGAGGTACTGACCAATCCGAATCTGCTGAGAGATTTCAGCTAGTAGTGACACATGCATATTACGCGTTCGCTAAGTACCTGTGAACAGCTAGCTAGCTAGCTGTGAATTTTTGCTGAGTGGAAATGGCGCTGTCCAAGACTTGGATCGTTGAAATATCAACTAACCCATGACTTGTTACCCGTGCTGTGGAGGAGGCCCAGGAGGGACTATCACAGAGTCGGTAGATTCTGTATGTAGGGATACGACGTACACGCAATATATGCTAATACAAAAGAATCTCTCCAAATCTCAGAAACGGTACACTTATAAGCCTTTATAACCACATACCGTTCATCTTCGAGTGTTTTCATGACCAACAAGACTCCTCGCGTCGCAAAAAACCGTCGCGAAAGTACCGCACCAGGTACTCGCAAAACGGGCAAATTGTTTTTCTTTCTTCTTCTTTCTTCTTTCTTTCTTCTTTCAGACGGGCTAGCTCAACGTCGCCTCAATCCCTCATGATGGTTTTCGCACGAAACAGCAGCATTTTACACCGAGCAGTGCACCAGCCCAACACTTTTTGGCAACCTCCAAGTCTTCACCAGGCGGCTACAGCTGCCCACTCAATAACTATGGCTTCATTTGTCACGCCATTTTCATGTTTGTACGCATGCGCACTTAAACGATCACTTAGCAACGATACGTAATTATTATTCAAGATCGCTGAATTAGAAGTGCCTTGCGCTGTTGTGTTACCGTAACTAGACTGAGGTAAATTCTCTGTGCTATATATGTTACTATCTAGACTGTGTTCTGTGAGAGGGGTGAATGCCTATCTAAAGACTCAACAATGTGTCGCTACTACTATCTGGTATAGCTATTTTACCTACACTACTTCAGCTCAGGGAGCACTGGCTTAGTTAGTATCCATCCAAAAAAGGGTTGGCTTTTGAGATGCTTGGGTCTGATTCTTCAGCCATTGCTGGCAGTGTAAATGCCAGAGTCCAGTATGCATGCGCCTGCTGCTAAAAAAATGACATAAACAAGTAATAAAAAACATTTAAAATGTAACAGGATGTAGGGATACCAGAACCCCAAAAAGTAGGGATACCAGAACCGCAAAAAGTAAGGAAACAGGTAGGGATGATCACACAAAACAGTGAAGTATACAATCCCCCTACATATCTTTTTTCATTATACACGTATTATGGAAAAAGATCTCTGTAGGGGGTTGTATACTTCACTGTTTTGTGTGATCATCCCTACCTTGTTTCCTTACTTTTTGCGGTTCTGGTATCCCTATATCCTGTTACATTTTAAATGTTTTTTATTACTTGTGTAACATGGGCTACGAAAGAATAAAGTCGGAGCGGTCGAGGTCATTTCTCGGTTGGCTACGCGGAGTTCTCACTGTGGCTTCGGCTCGTTTCGTGTTGCAAGCGGGTACAGAGGAACTTTTGTGTAGCTTCTGAACAAGCTCTTTCCTGGAGCATTCAAAGTGCTCTTTCTATTTCGCGGCTTTGAGTATGCTGCCTCGGCCAGACAAGACCTCGGAACACAGTCTTGCAGGTAAATCATCAACCACTGTTCTTAGTTGGCTATACAACTCCATCGGCCCACCTCCTTTCTGTATCCCCTCCCGTAATCGATAGCACTCTTTGGGCAGATTACCAGCTTTACATAGCGCACAAACAACAGCCGTCTTCACTACGCCATGGGCTCCTGTCCTCACTGCACTACGATCAATTTCTAGCACGTGTCGATACTGCGGTTCAAAGTACCGTAGATCGGGAAATTTTTGTTGTTAAAATATTTTCGTAGTTGCCCGCAACCACGAAAATTTAACGCACAAAATTTATTTACAACGGATAATAATTTTTACGGTCAGCCAAGTGTAAAACTAGTAGTAGTACTGAATTCACATGATTCACCTGTGCTGCGCTCATGGTCCTTCAAGTTCTGCGATTCTTCAAGGCCGCAGATGGGCTCCCCGATCTCAAAAGATCTCTGTCGCTCTCCGTTCTTTCGCGTGGTACATGTTGTATTGCCTCAGAGAATCAAACGGCGGGCCGAAGCGGAAGGGAAGCACGGGCCGTACAGGAGATACAGTACAGCCCAGAAGAACGTTTTGTCCCTACGTAAGTGACGATGGCAGAGCAGCAGCTCGTTCGTACGTCTCCATTCTTGACACAATGATCGTTAAAAATTTTTCGTTCATGAGCTAAACTACGAAAATTTAACGCCACGAAAATTTTACACACGAAATATTTTTAACACGAAAATTTCCCGATCTACGGTAGTTCTACATCAGCATCTCATGCATATATAACATCTGCTAGACCCTCTCTCGTTTTTCCCTCCGCCCCGTCCCCAACTTCCGGAAAGTGAGAAAATTGGTCTAGCTCGATAGACTAGAAGGCGTACGACATTCATAGTCTCGTGGCCAGCCAAATACTTCCTTTGTACTTACTTTGTACTAGGAACGAGCATGACCTACGTGTATTGACAAGACGCCAGCGTTTGCCAGACCCTATCACACAAGGCTGTTACAAGACTGACGTCAGCTTACATTCCACTGTTCCACTCCATGCATATTCCAGTCTAGTGTTTAGGTGCATCACAGTTATCTCTTCATAAATTGATTTGTTCCAGAGGTCTCACCTCCCTGACTAATCGATTGACATTGTTGGATTGCCCTGATTTTCATGTAGAGTGTTTACTGAATGGGTTATGTACCAGTGAAGTTTGTCCATTTCCCACAGAGAATATATTGGGGGGAACCTTTGCCCCCCCCCCCCCCCCCCCCCCCCCCCCCCCCATTACATTCTCTATGGGAAAAGGATTTCACTGGCGGATAACTCCAGCACCAAACAAGGTACATGTATACAATCATTATAGCACTCAAACTTTGAGAACTAAGTACTTCATACAGTACATTCCAGGAGAACATCAGGGCAATCCAACAACATTGATTCATATGTACACAGGAAGTGACATCAGAGGAAAATGACATCAGAGGAAAATGAGACACCCCCACTCAATGGTACTTTTTCTACCACTAATTGGCCATGTCCATGTCCATTGCTGCACAACTCAGGGCTGTTTCTCTCACTACTCTCAACCAAGAGATGGACATCCAGACTCAAAAGGCTCATAGTCGTCATAATCCCACCTTACACGAATATAATATCCCAGTGTCAAGCTGTTGCAAAGCTCATACAGTAACTTGAGGGACTGCATTTTAAGTATAGTACTGCCCTGGGGATATGTAAACACACCTGTGGAGTTTGCCGTCTTGTAGCATCAGGACGCACATCGACAGGATAATTATGTCTAGTGTTCCACTGGCACTACCAAGCAATGCGTGTGTGCCCCACCCTTAGGATACGTATATAGCACGACAGTTGCGTGCTGTATGGCTGATACAGTCCCTCACCCTTTAATTGGGCTGCGGCCCTCGTGTTCGGTACTGTATAAGCCATACAGCACTGACTGCCCATCTACAACATGTACATGTATATAGCACACACACATGCACTATTGAAGGCCATCAGCGGCTTAATTTGACCAATTAGAGGTAGCCCACACACCCCTCAGTTTTGCAGTAATGCGTTATGGGCTCCTGATGAGTAATGGTATCATGGAAGAGGATGACCGTTGAACTATACGTTCAAATGCACTCCTTCACAGGCTCACATACCTCCTCCGCCCATCCCAGACGTTTCCAGCTGCAGGAGTGGTCCATGCCCCCTGAGGCTACACGTCCACACTCCAGTGCCAGCTACAACCCCACTCTGAAAGGGAATGAGGATTACATGAACAGCCTCAGTTTGTAATGATCCTTACGGTAGCTAGTCACTTCCCCCCAAAGTGCATAGCTTAAAATTAACCTAAGGGGAAGGTGGCTCACAAATGCGAGCTACATGTATGTCGCCATGTATGTGCACATGTATTGAACTCTAAGACTTCAGCGATGTCAAAATTCGTTCTTCTGTGGTATACCCTGAACACAAAATCATGTGTGGGACTGTGGGTATATTAATCTTGACTTCTTTGTCAAATTTCTACATGTAACTGCCAATGCTTTAGGCTTCAAAACTTAGAGGCTTTACTAACTACCCTAAGGCCTACATGTGCTCAGATTGCCAGCCCCATCACAATCTTTTGGTGGGCTCTATTTTGTGGTGAGCCAAGAGTCCCACAGTGTGTTCTCACAACATTCCAGTATGTATATAATTATTCTTCTGAAGACTGACTGTATCCTCAGGACCTGTGCCTAGCCTCACTTCCAGCCACCACCAGATTTCCAATACTACTGGAAATCTTGTGACCACAGAACACCCACATTTCATACATCTTTTGATTATATAAAAGCTTATGTATCTCAGAACTAGGATAAACTCACCCTGCAAACGGCAAACGGCAAATAGTACACGCCCTAGTAGCTAATAGCTCGATCGATCGTCAGCTTATGACAATCAGCTGATATGTTCGTATTCTGGGCATCGGCGGACGTTTCCCAATGAGTCCAGTCCGGTTCACAATCTGGATATTGTTCTGGGAATGAATTTAAGTCACGCAAAATAATTGCAGGAACACACTCCCTTTGTGTGCATGCAGAACAAGGCAATCGCTATTGAGTAGTGTCCGTGCTTCATCTGAAGATGTCGTGGCTGTCGTCGTTCTTACTGGCTGCAGTACTGTTGTTTCCTGCAGGAGATGCAGCAATGTTGGGTGGGTTTTACTGCAAAAGGGGGGAGAGTCTGATCATAGATAAAATTATACCCCAGCCTAGTCTGGCGCAGCCAGGCTGAGCCAGACTAACCCCAGCCTTGCGTTGAGGTTGGGGGGGGGGGGCTAGTCCACTGTTCCACTTGAGCAGCAAACTTCTCAACCTGGAACGCAGAACAAGAAGGTGTCTTACTGTATCTGCTCTAAAATAATGCACCACATAATTATGGAATAATTGACCAGACTCGCAGCTCACAACAGGAAATGAAACGTTCTGCAGACTACCTAGCTTAGCTTAGCTTAATTACCCTTGAGGGGTTTACCACGATGGTGGCTAACGAGGGCCTGGAGAAGGCAGAGCCTAATGAACCAGGTTCCCCAGGACCGATGGCTTTACATCCCCTCCGAAGGATGCGGTGTCAACTATTTCAGGTGAGACACCTTTAAGAACACACCTACATACTCAATTTTTAGGGTAGAGCTGAGTCAACTCCTAGGAGAGAAAGAAAATCTCCTATGGCAATAGTGGGACTCGAACCAGCAACCTTTCGATTAGCAATCGAATGCTTTAACCACTCGGCCACCAGCCACCAGCCACCATAGACTATATTATCATGATCGCTGTTGATGGCATGGCCAACCTGAAGCACAGGAAACTGCAAGGAACTGAGCTACGTATCAACACTTGGCTGATACAATAGTTGGCCCCCACTAGCTATGGTAGGGTGGTACGTACCGTATCCACTCTCAGCAAGCAATGCAATTAGCACAACAATTATTACCAACAAATAAGGTTTGGTGACATGGTCTCCTATAAGCTCATATGGAGGGCTTTGTGTACACTTTTCTGCGAACCAGCAACCTTTCGATTAGCAATCGAATGCTTTAACCACTCGGCCACCAGCCACCAGCCACCATAGACTATATTATCATGATCGCTGTTGATGGCATGGCCAACCTGAAGCACAGGAAACTGTAAGGAACTGAGCTACGTATCAACACTTGGCTGATACAATAGTTGGCCCCCACTAGCTATGGTAGGGTGGTACCGTATCCACTCTCAGCAAGCAATGCAATTAGCACAACAATTATTACCAACAAATAAGGTTTGGTGACATGGTCTCCTATAAGCTCATATGGAGGGCTTTGTGTACACTTTTCTGCTTCTTTTAGCACTGATTATACAGCACTGTAACATTACCACGTTGGGCGTTGAGAGCTTTTGTGTTCTGTTTGTCTGCTTTAAATGCACCACTCCTATCGATCCTGCCTTGAACTTAAACTGTGCTGATCATGGTTACTTATTTGCATGACACAGCAGGTACAACATTTCCTATACCAGGAGTGAAAATAATAAGGTACGCTTGTCAGAGGTGTAGCCACAACCGAGGCAGTTGCCTTGGTTAAAATTCGCTATTGTGGGTGTGTCCGCAATAATTACACACACTGTCATGCTTTGCAAAGTGGTGATCATGCATGCTACTGTGCACCTACAACCTGTAACAGCTGTCTGTTATTGTGGTGACTGATCACAGTGAGACTAGCACACACAAATCCACACCCCACACCCACATACACGCAATGTCATGCGTACACAAATAATAATATACGTGCATGTACACTCACACACGTATACACGTACGCACACACACAAACACCACAAATGCACACACACACACACACACACAGAGGAAGAATGGGGAGATGGCCTGAGGGTACTGACCACCTACCAGCCTGAGCTGTGTGAGCACAAGTCCAGGAAGAGTGATGTCATCCACTACCACTACGTTGGGAGGCTGGGAGAAAGTGGAGATGTCTTTGGGAGAAGGTAGGACCGGAATCGTGTTACCTTGTACCCAGCCTTGTATCCTGGTACCAGGCTAGAGTCAAGTAGCCGTATTCCCAGGGAGGAGAGACAGTGTGACGACTTCTGCGAGTTCAAACTGTTGCTTCTGCAGCCCGAAAGTTGGCAGTGCAATAGAACGTCATCGCACTAAAACCAATTGTGTCAAGCATTAAAGGATCGCAATAAATCACATTTTGTGCATTTAGTCGATCGCTGGATTGTGCAGTTGTCGGCATTCTTGCATGATGCGTCGAAGCAGCTGTGCACTCCACTCTCAGCAGCTGGAACATTCACATGCACTAGTGTGATAATGACTGCTTATGACTGCTTGTATAAAATAGCACGGTCAACATGCCGATACTCTCTGCAAACTGTCTGGCCATTCTCCTCCAACAATGACCTGGGAACAAGGCTGGGAATGATGCTGTATTTCATGCATCAATGAATGAACTGTGTGGAAATACATCAGATTCTGCTATATATGTTGGTATAGTTTTGAATGACCATGATTTTAGTGAAACAATTCAATTCGGCATGATAGACTGCATGCACTTGAGAAGTGATTGGAATAATTATTGTACCTTGCCTTCTATCAAACTCGATCTCCACCTTCACTTATTGGGCGAGTGTGAGTGAGCCCCACACTAGTTGTAGTTGAGCGTGGCTCGCGCTGTTGTCGATATGTCTCCATACCGTAAATCTGGCGCATGCAATATATAATGTATGAGTCGGTGGCGACAAAAAAGATGCAAACCGCCGCTCATGACCTACCTATTCATTGGCTAGAGAACTAGAGCGATGGGCGACCATGAACAGTCTACCTCTATACCTCATCAGTGGAGATAGCAAAGGCAAACACCGCTACTGGACCTACCTATGCATCGACGTCGACCTCTGAGCTGTACAGGACATGTCCTACAGAACACATGGTGTGCTGGACCAGTATGCAGCATGCATATAGGTTTTGTGCTACCTGCCATATCGCCACTAGACTGCTTCAGCTAGCTTGACTCACAGTTCCTGTGTTGTTCGTATAATTATGTGTGTACTTTTGGTGTGATATAATTTCTGCTGTGCTCATGCAGTCACATTCTGATGACAGTCTTGTATATAGAACTGTTCCACTTTCTGCATGTGTGCTTGCTCACGCTCGCCCCACAATGTCGTGCATTCCACTAGTTTTAATTCCTATATGTACGTATGAATAACTGCAGTGTGTTCACAAGCCTTAGGCACATAGCACAGTTGCATTGACACAACACTATCCGAAAGGTCACACGGATTTTTGAAAGCGGTGGAGCCAATTGCAACCAGTAAGAGGAACCATCACCATCTCGATTTGTATCAGATACAGAGGCTTTATGGTTATAATGAAGAGAGTCAGAGATCCCACAAAACGTTGCTGTACCTATATATAGCACCCCTTACATCCTCCATTCTGCAGTTTTGATTATGACTCTCCCTACATCGTGTCCCTTGGGCATGGCCGTATCATTGCGGGGATGGACCGTGGGCTCATTAATATGTGCCTATGGGAGAGACGCAGGATCACTATCCCTGCCCACCTCGGCTATGGGGAGCGGGGGGTGGGGCAGGTCATCCCCCCCAACTCTACCTTGGTGTTCTACGTCCGACTTATCAAGATAGAGAGAGTGAGTACCTATCAAATGAGAATATACATAAGCAGTCTCGTTCTCCGGCCTTCTACACCTCCGGTTTTGATCGCTTATAGGAGGTGTAGAAGGCCTGGGCTACATAAGCCGACATGAGTTGACACTGTAGGAGTAACTGAGTGTGAGTTGGTGAGAAATACCATACAGTATAATTGTAGATTAGTGGATCCAATGTCATCATGGCAGAAGAAAAATGAAGGGCCAAGAACTTGAGTGGCCTAACCCACTCAGGGATGTAGCAAGGAACTCTTTCTGCCACGGCTGTGTGACACAGGTCTGAGAAACCATGCAACGCGGGGTGTGCCTCTGCTAGGATGCTGTCTTTGTAGTCCTAATCCCACAAGCAGAACTCCTGTATGACACCATGTATACGTATGTACAACTACCGCACGCTTTGCCGCATAGTACACAAATAGCAGGTAGTCTTCCAGCATTACAACTTAAACTTCCAGTTCAGTCCACGAATTCTTGTTCACCAAATTTATGTGTAGTTTATTGGTGCAGGTGTGATGGTTCCGTGTTGCCCACTCCTGTTGTGTGTCCGCAGATGTGTAAATCTTTCAGTTACATGTGTGTGAGTGGCAAGCATGTACAAGCATCATTAAGACATAAAGTGTTGGTTTTCATGGCTACCTTCCTGCCTCACTTGCATTGTTACCTTAGTTGGAAGGTGTTTTTATAGTAACTACTTTCAACTATATACATACCAGGCATATGATTGATTTTCTTATACATGTATATATATACCTTTGTGAATGGGGTGCATAATGCATATCATTCAGAAGCCCTGTAAACTTCAATTGTGAAGTGCACACCAAGTGTTTGCTAAAGTGCAAAGTGGCAGCACATTTTGCCAGACCACAAATAAAGGAAGCCCAAACAACACTGCCAGTCACTGGTAGCGGAGGTGGAGCAAGAGTAGATGAAATCAGACTATGTACATTCTATTTCACTCTTCAGTCGCGTATTGCTCATTCCAACTACTTTATGCTGCTCATCCCAGCTACTTTCATCAACCATCTGACCTTCCTCTCTCCTCTCCCATAGAATGGCCACTCTCTGAGTAAGGACATGAGCCTCGAGGACACCTGGACCTCTGGCCTGGAGAGCTACTCCCAGGGGGAGTGGGAGCGAACCATCGACATGATGGAGGAGGCCCTTAGGTTGTTCAACGAATATGACAACCAGACGTATACCTGTCTCAAGAACTGCAAAGAGGCCGGTCAGTCTGTGGTTATGCACCCAGGACCAGTGATTGATTTGCATAAACCTACTGACATGATCAGGTCATGCAGAGATGCACTGTTAGCGACAATACGTTAGCATCTGTATGACATTGTTATACCCTGGGTTAGGGTCTGTATTAGGGTTGGCCTGTATGCTGGATCTCGAGTGGTAGCTGCTAATTTTCCTTCGTTCAAACGATCGTCTTGGACACACAACAAAGATATCGTCAAGTTCAAAAAATGGAGCATGTTCTGACAAAATCACGTGATCACACAGAACATTTAAATTTCACAATAGATTAAACTAATTAACAACAGAATGCTACAAATGAATTATCAAACCTCACTTATATGTTCTTGCCGTAATAATTATGATTTAATTTTCACATGTTGACTATAAAGCCGGGTCGAATGCGGAATGAGGCTAAAGGATCAGGATCTACGTACAGTTGTAACATGCAGGCCATACAAAGCTACCACATGATAGCACTGTTCTGTCTTCACATGTAGGTTCTGACATCAAGTTGAGTAAAAAGGAGCGAGAGATCGTGAACAAGTACACTGCTAATGATGAACCGTTTATGGAACAATTCCTGGTCTATGCTGCCAGAGGGAAGTGTGTCCGGGAGTGCAAGGCCAGGTCCCTCCCTCCGAAGTTGCACACTCCCGACACCAGTGTGCTGAAGCTGTTCAGGAGGAGGGTACCATTCTCCTACCTACACTTTGCATACTATCAGGTATGGCAGTCCCAACACAAACATGCATGTGACACAAAGTCCATGGCTAACATGCCAAATACCTACATAGCCTCGAACCCAGGCTTTCTGTCCCATATTTTGGCTCACCCGTTTGGAGTTTTTCCTCTAGAGCTGCGAGATACAATCTGGGATGGTTAACCTAGGTACGAGGCTATCAAGCACCTGCCTGGTTACCCCGCGCGCGCATGCGCGAAGCGGGGTTAAGCAATCGGTTTTGTCTGTCAGTCTGTCAGTCTGTCAGTCTGTCAGTCTGTCATGCGAAAAAAATTGAAATCTCGCCACATAGACCCTCATAAACCATCGAAAGGGAGTCAAACAATAGCAAATAGCAAAAAACTGCTCTGTGTGTACCTGACTGAAGTCAAGGCGCTTCGTTTCGCTGTATTTCGGCTATTTCCTGCTTTTCATAACTATTCATAACATTGGCTCCACCTCTTCGTGACCTCAGAGTCCCATCAAGAACAGGACACACAGTGCATTTGGAAATTTCATGCTACGAGATGACCGCTAGGAAACAGTGTTTCCTCACGATTTATGTACTTCACAGACATCGTGGCTATTGTTTCGGCTGTTTTTTCCAGCTATTTCCTATTATTCGTAACATTTGGCCCCACCTCTTCAGCTTCACAATATTATATACGGTAAGCGTCACTCCCACACTTTGGATATGGCTATATGGCCATACACGACACAGTATACGCGATAGCACGGTAGAGATGTCACGTCGATATTGTAGCTGCACCGTATCCTGTAGACGTTCCGCGCGGGGTATGTGTTCTATGA
Organism: Axinella damicornis; assembly: GCA_963931865.1. Lineage (NCBI taxonomy): Eukaryota > Metazoa > Porifera > Demospongiae > Axinellida > Axinellidae > Axinella > Axinella damicornis. Next base: position 6,305,542 of record OZ007517.1, read on the forward strand.
ACACCTCTAGTTGTACAAGTGTTTGTATGACATATCGCTTTACATGGATCTGAGCAGCTTGGTACCTCTCACTGACCTGTGCTGTTGGATAGCAAGAACACTGCACTGAGTAAAATAGGGAAGAGATTTTGCAAAAAGACAATCTGAGACCTGGAATGATTTGTCCGTGATGCACATGTAGTGTACTGTCGTGTCTTGCCATTGACAGGCTGTTGCCTAGCAACTGCACCTTTGATGGCAAGCCTCCATTTTGAACCTACCCACTGTGGCGATCGTTGCTGATGTCGACGTCCTCCACCTCCAGCCTCAGGTAAGCACATCCACACAATAACCGTTCAACTTTTTGTGACTGTTCGAGTAGACTAGGTTTAATATAGCCTATAGCCTCGTACCGCCTGGGTACGAGGCTAACTATAAGTTAGCCCTCAGCACAACCGTAGAGCGTTCTCTGGTAGCTGTCGCTGTCGCTTCCTGCCGTCACTTGGCTCAGAACTACACAGCTGTGCACAACAACACAGAATAATGACCACGGTGTCGCAGCTCTAGTCAATTATCACGTGGTGGAAAGAATCACTACAAGAGTGTTTAGACGCGCTATAGCTATTTTTAGTACAACTCATGTATTTTGCAGGAATGTATAGGAGGTTCAAATCTAAAGGACAGCACGAGATAAAGAAAACCAAAAATGTTTTTGATGTACAGTGTTTAAGAAGTTTGGAAACCAGAGTCTGAGTTGCAAGATTATGTCAGACGTTCATTGCCACTGCTACATATGCAGTGACTATAACGTATTGCAGAGCAAAATAGTATATCCTAGTCTAATGTGGTGTAGACCATGTGGCCCACCCTAGACCTTCTGTTCCAACCTTACCCCATGCAGCTTGAGAACTATGTAGAGGGTGCAAAATGTCTCTTCTCCTTCTATTTCTACAATCCTGAAGATGAACTTGCTCTTACGAACTTCCCCTTCTACCGCCAAAAACTGGAGTTGAAGGAGGGAGAATTTGTCTGGAGGGAGCCTGGTATCCAACCCCACCAGGCAGCATACCTTGCAGGTAGGTATTTATGTAGGCCAGTCCAGTATATACCACATTAGATTTTATACCAGTACGTATATGGGTGGTGTTACTTGGGCTTGTGTAAAAGCCAGACTGCTGGATCACCAAAAATGCGAGCCAAAAATTGAATGCACTTCCGGAATCGGAAAACAGTCGCCATTGCCTGCTTTAGCATGTCAGCGTGTGGTAGTGCGAGTTGCTAAATAACTTAGTGCGGGTTTTCGTGGTGTTTCACTACAAGCTACCAATAGTAACTGAACAGGACTTGCCATCATTGTTGGTTGCTGGATTGACTCTGAGACACAGCACTGGCTCAATAACCACAGGTTAGTAGCGGCATAGTATTTCTGCCTGCACAATCATCCACTGACTCACTGAACTTGACGGGCCTATGATCGAGAGTCCCAAGCTTGTGGGGCTAGACTGCATGCTCTGCGTGTGCAGTGTGTAGCTAGCTAACTATGCTTGATCCAGTCTATTAAAAACTCCCTGATTCGGTGCAGCTGCTAACTGGGGTACTGGCAGACATACGGAATGTGTTGTACTCCCTGGCACAGTGAGTCATCAATACCAGCAGCACAAATATTCAGCTGACATGTTAAAGCGAATTGACCTTGCTTTTTTGGATGGCATTTTGGTGATCTGAGTGATCTGGCACAAGCCCCTGTTACATACAGTAGGAGACAGCACAGGCTTGGCTTGTTGATGTTGTTGAGAGCAGGAGCCCATAACAATTTCTGTTCCCTGGTGTCGCTGAGCTCAATACCTACACATGGCTATGCTGTTTGCATCCTTCTGGTGCACCCACCCACCTCCCCCTGTTTCACCCTTATTTCTATTCACACCTCCCCTGTCTCCAAAGGACATTGCCAGTAGTGACTAAGCGCTGTGGGCTCTAAAGGTTTAAATATCACGTGAAACTGATGTATAGATGCGGCTACTGTGGCCGTGAGTGGTAATAGCACAAGTAATACAAATTACACGAGACGTAGTCGATTGCTATTTGGTCCAGTTACTAGTGTTATTACGTACCGCCAAATCATACACTGGACTGTTGAAATAACTATATAATATTTATAGTAGACAAGAGTTTTTGAAATGGTAACTTAATTAACTACCGAATTATTCCCACCAAGACAACACATTTTCATGCATTCAGCGCACACCACATTCGTAGATACTCCTCTCCCACAGCATTCGCTCCTCAGTGGCCAGGCTTGGTGGGGCTCGCACACATCGAGAGCCTCCTCTAGCAATACCGTTAATGATATCCATGACCCCCACAAGCCCAGCAATTGGAGGTCAAAGGTGAATGTCTGCTGGATTTTCGCTGTGGATTTCCCTAAACTTGGGCCAGATCTGACTGATGCACACCATACACCATCAATTTGCATGTTTTCTTGACACCCTCGGCGGGGGCTATGAATCTCATTAAAGGAAAACCCGGGGACAATGAATCTCATTAAAATCAAAAATCACCCACGACATACGAAGGGGGGGCTGCCGCCCCCTTTCGATACCCCCCGCTTCAAGTTCTACGTTTAGTGGGGGTGCGTGCCGAAACTGACCAAATTTTGTGGGTTCTTCCCTCAAAGTTGTCCTTAGGCTCTCTGAAGCCTTATTGGTCACTTTTCGGACTGATGAGAAGCCCTACAAGTGCAAAGGGTCTAATTAAATGACGTCTATAATTTAAGGCTGTGCCATAGCCTCATCCCTCAACGGTGCTGCTTGCCCGTTTCATGTCAGTGAAATGTAGGCGTTGTCTTTTTTGTTTTGTTGCTAACAAGGAGCTGGATCTTTCTGTCACTAGATACTGCCCATAGGTTGGGGTCCGGAAGAATACATATCATCGCTTTGGCAACCACACTCCTGGTACCAGTAGTGGCAACTGGTAGGACGCTCCCACCTTTCAGAATGATGTCTCAGGTCTTACTCTCACCTTGTGGATGCTTTGGCAGGTTCCGATTGCAGCCACCAGCTCGTGCGTATAGCTAGCCTCATTACCAGACAGCATGAAGTCAGCTACATAACTTACGTCTCATACAGTAATGCACACATTACTGTATGTGACATTACACACTGAAATGCATGAGCAATAGCAGCCAGTGAGTAAACAAAGGAACCATAACTTCACCACCAAGGTAAGTACGATTTTCAACTGAGTTAGTTCATGGCACCAATTTCAAAGGTGTAGTCAGAATCTTTTCCTAGTATATAGTTAAAGGTAAGTTAGTTTTGGCCGAAGGGACTAGTTGTTGAGGATCTCCTGAGACGAATAGAATTCCCTAGTAGTTAAGATTGATGCGAAACATGTTTTCCCCTACCAGGAACTGATATGCACTTTAAACTGTGCACATGCTCAGATCTTATCCAAGGCAATAACACTCCCCCCTCCCCCAACACACACACACACATGCACACACACACACACAGGCAAGACAGCATATGAGAGCCATAGGTGGATGGAGTCATCTGATCACTTTGAGAGGTCCCTGACACTGTACCAGGAGGCGTTGAACAAGTGCCTTTTGCTGTGTGAAGATGTGCTGGCAGTAAACCTCACCCAGGAGGACATGAACCCACAGAAGAAGGCAAAGTTTGATGACTACAGTTTTGTTCCTGACACGATGGAGTACTACCAGCTGCTGGTGACCATCATCAAGGAGGTGCTTGAGTGCCGTGTGAGCTGCCCAAGTAGAGTGGCGACCATCGAAGGGAAGTTCGTGGACAAGTACCTCAGCTCGCAGTTCCACTATCTGCAGTTTGATTACTACAAATGTGAGTACTTCTCAGAATAGCAAGATGCACAAGTAAATTTTGCTATCACTACGTACCTACCCATTGCATCATCATATTGGTATGTTCAGGAAAATGACATTTTTTCTGTGTGTGAGAAACCACAGCGTTGAGTGGGTGACGAGGAGGCCGGAGGTAGCACCTCAATCCCGATACTAATCAGCACCTGGCTTTAAGGATGTCATGTAGACACCATTAAGAATTCACAACTTTTTACCAACCATAAGAAACAGCTTAAGGAAGAAAAAACCCTGTATTAAAGTGTAACGCCTAGTAATAACCAATGACTGCAAAAGCGCTAGGCGTCATGAGCTCCCATAAGCCCATAAGAACCTATAAGGGGGCTTTATTGGTAGAGTTAACAGTGCAGTTAGTAAGTCAAACGATGTAACCACTCAGCCACCAGCCATGTATGTACAGAGTTCTACTACGTAGATTAGCACAACAGTCATGTGAGTAAAGATAGAAAACAGTTATAGCTCACTATAAGTGAATGCGGTATGCATCTTTAAAATTGATGCTGAGATTCAAAACACTTTCTATTTGCGGCGCCGCAATTCGGCCTAAATGCATTTGTGGAAGGGCTAAACTGATAAGTGAAGCTGCACCGTTTTTTAGGACAGTATGTACATATTGGTGGAGAGACGTAGACATGTCACCACGGTGTACGTAATGATTGTCAATTGTTGGACTTCACACGGCAGGAAAGCTTTAATGGCAACGTTTCGATCAGTCTGTGCTGATCTTCCTCAGGTCAACCTGAGGAAGATCAGCACAGACTGATCGAAACGTCATAAAAGTTTTCCTGCTGTGTGAAGTCCAACAAATGACTATCAGTATGTACATGGCCAGCACTCTTCGGAAGAAGCCTTCATCCTGTTCTGAACAAACCTTTCGATTTTCGGAAGATGACCTTCTGTAGCTGAGTTTGTCGTGAAAATCCAGTGCTGTGAGGGCCACAAACCCATGTCATTTTAATGACGCATACCTTTTAGCTAACCAAAACTAGACAGCTAGATGTTGTATCACCACCACACACTCATCACTGGGTGCCACGCCATTATTACAAACTTTGTGAGTTACGTTCAGTTTAGTTTGATTTGACTTGATAACAAAGTTGCATAACTAACTTAGTTAACGCACAGTGTATTGTACACTTCTGAATCAGTGATCAGTCTGTGTGCAATTACCAGTTGCCTGTCTATTTCAAATCACTGTATTTCGTATCCTCATTCCATCCAGTGGGTCAGTTGAAACATGCTGCAGAAGCAGCAGCCACATTCATTGCAATGGAGCCCTCAGATGAAGTGATGGCAAACAACATCCGGTACTACACCTCAACCTTCAAAGTGGAGGCTGACGCTTTTGTCCCAAGACAGGTCAGTCCATATGACAGGGTACCCATGCACCGTAGCCACCTTGGCACATATAAAATCTCTACCAGCCAAGTCTCCCATGCAACTCAAAAGAAAGACTCAGGGAGTGAGCGTGAGTGATCCCCACATACGTAGATGTGTAGAATGGCGAAAAGATTTGTTTGTATGTACGTGCATGTTTGTAATTCCGTACGTGCTGGGTTAAATACACGACCATATGCAACAGCCAGTTGCAGTACTAGGTGAAGTAGCCCCCATATTGTTTGTACAGGTGCAGGTTCAAGCAACTAGTTAGTTGCTGCCTGCATGATGTATATGTGTGCAGGCAGAACAGGTTACCAGAAATGCCCGCCCAAAGGGAGCAAAGGCTGGCATGACAGAGTGTGAGCCAGAGGGCCCGGTGACAGCCAAAAATGGCGGTGCAGAGGGAGAGAGGATTGGAGCATGAACGGTTGAGTCAACAGTTGAATGAACCATGAAGTCAACTTCCTTGATGCAAGGAACTGTGAACAGTCTACCTGTTTGATGGACAATGGCGGCAACATAGATGGAGACCACTCGTAGACCTACCTAGCGATAGCAGGCCCGTAGGGAGGAGGGGTTCAAGGGGGTTCACTCGAACCCCCCTTCTGGGCAGGCCAAAATAAATTATACAGCATCTCGCTTAAAAAACTCTACCATTTGTTTGCTAGTCGAAATCACCGTCGTCAGAACAAAGCAGAGTTTCTGCAGCGTACGCACCAGCACATATCGCGACAGAGAATACTCACGTGATGGAACGTCCACTGCATGTGTATGTGATGTGAGTGAGACGGTCACAGATTGCAAGCAGACCAGAAGCAGTGGCAGTACATGCAGCGGTGAAGGGGCTAGCCACGAGAGCCCATCTAGGTCACTGAAAAATGACCGTGAAATTTTTTTTCCCTGTTCACTGCCTTCGGCAATGCACGTACCGAACCCCCCTCCTGGAAATGTGAAGAAAAATGTGGAAGTCATGGAAACATCAGAAAAGATGGTTGGAACAATCAGATCTTTGTCTGTTCATCATTAACACTGAGCACATTGCAAGTACAATGTAGTACTGTATGGGACTGGACACTGCATCCATGCTCAATGAAAGCTCAACATTTATTGATGATAGAAACACATTCCCAAATGAAACGTAGTGTTGATGAAAGAGTGAATTCAACATGCACACCATATTAACATTAATTTTTGATGCACTCTTCTCTTTCTGTAGGAGTTTGTTGATATTCATAGAACAATGGAGACTGAGAACAGGTTGCTGCACTTCACTGAGCACAGACAGCCAATGAAGAGGGAGGGACAGAGAGGGGACACTGCATACGGTCGGGCACCAACAAAACACCACGAACTGTAGCTGCACCTGGTTCTATTGTTAACTGGCTAAATTTCTTAATCATTTCTCTAATTTCCTGCTTATCATGATAATCAACAAACGTTGCAAGCTATATTTGTAATGAATGATTTTTCCGACGTGGAAGGGCCATCAATACATTAAGATTTTAACCGTGTGTGTGTCTGTCTAGATCTGTCTGTGTGTAACGGAAGCTAGTGGGATGTTCGTGGGGCGGGACTAGACTACGACCTTCGTACTTCGTAGAGTGTTCGAGAATAGTGGACATGGCTGGAATCTTCCAGTACAGCTGGCGGGTAGCAGCAGCCGAAGCGGACACAATCGGAGAGCAGCAGTTGAAGCGGACGCAATTGGGGAGCAGCAGACGAAACGGACGCCATCGGGGAGCAGAGTTGGAGGGGATCCACTTTGTTCACCGTGCTTCATGCCCAATGACGTCATAGTTTTAAAATGTGTACTTTGACCCACCTCATTTACAGTAGTACCGGAGTAGTTTTCTAAGCTCGCTTCTGATTGGAGCTGTGGAGAAGAGTCCTGTCCAGGTACGTGTTGATACATAAGGTTCTTGTCAAATATACACACATCATTTTGAGTAGAATAACAGAGACATAATATTAGCTATGATCTCATCCATATTCATACTACACAGTTCAGGGATGTCTAGCTCTCCAGTTTGGGCTGAAGGCCTAAAGAAGCGTGGGACATACTATGAAGGCTACGTTGAAGATTTGGAGGGCACCCTTGAGTCACATCGGCGAGACACAGTCACAACATGGGGTATCCGCCGATCGGCACAAAGGAAACAACCTACACCTGAAGAAACAGACAAGCAAAATAAATCAGGGAATATGGAAGCTGGGATGCCACACACACATTGAAATTTGTGAGTACAGGCTTTATCCCGAATACGCTCTCTCAGCAACAGAGGTCAAGCACCTAAAGAGCAAAAAACTTAGACAGTTGCGGGAAACGAAACTTCATTCACTAAAACAAGCGCTGGAAGAAGGAAGGCCTATCAATGCGGCCACCACGTTTTTTTGTTTCTTTACCCACACACGAATCACATGAAAAGTCTCACCCAACTGGCATACTCTGTGGGGCTGCACATAAGGTTCATCCCCTCATTTCAAAGAAAATTGAAGATCTAGTGCGAGAAGGCTCAACCGATCCAAATGAAGTTCAGAGAGCCCTGAGAGAGTAACTATGTAAGGAATCAATGCTCTACCCCAAAACCATCTCCCACTGATCGAGCATACTACCCTACAACCACTGACATCCGTAACCACATGTACAAGGCTAAAGTTGCACTGCAGCCCTCAAAATTTGATCAAGAAAATTTAGCCTTGAAAATCGAGGAGTGGAAAAGGTTGAATCCAGATGAATCCATATCGTACAATGAAGTACGAACTGCCCCTTTTCTTTGTGTGTGTGCGCACTAAAGTGGGATACAGCGTTGTAGCACAGTTCATTGTGCAGTCAGAAAGTGCGGAGTGCATTGCAGAGGCATTGAATGTCCTGAGAGAGTGGAATTGCAACTGGAATCCACCCGCACTGAGCAGAGCTATGTACTACCAAACCTGAAGGCATCTGAGTGGTACCGACGCTACAATGACTTTGTACCAGGCTTTCTGCGAGGGAGACCCAGATCACTCATCCTACACTGCCTCGACAGACAGCAATAAGTACCATGGAAAGTTATGCAATCCGAACACTTGGGCTACCCACATCGAGGTGCTGGCTATAGCAGCATATTTTCAAGTTCCTGTGTACTTCTGCACAGACCCCCCTCAACCAAACACTGGAGGTACATACCGCTGGGAGTGCTTCAACCCCATTGCCTTGAGGGAACTATTGCGGTACCCCATCCTGACAGAGCCCCTCTTTGAAGGTGCTAACTCGATTAGACACCTTGAACTGGTCACACTGGAGTCCTTCATGTGTCTCCCCTAGCCTCGTTCCCAGTCCCACGCCCAGCTTTTCGTCGCTGCTTTACCGTACTAAGCAGCGACGAAAAGCTGGGCGTGGGACTGGGAACGAGGCTATGTCTCCCCCTCAGTTAACTGGCAACATCATTTACCACAGCCAAGTTATTGAGTAGCTGCATTTTTATACATGCATAATATAGTCTTCTTCTCCATATACACTTACCTCGCTGTATGGCCAAATTCCGGTATGATTGCAGTCTCATCGTACTATGTTGGGTCAAAGTGCAAACTCAAATTATATGACGTCATTGGGCATGAAACGCGGTGAACAAAGTGGATCCCGAAGTAGCTGAGCGAGCGAAGCGAGCGAAGCTACTTGTAGATATTAATGCCATTATACCTATATATCGGTGGCCCTACTTGGGCTATAATGCCGTAGCCTTGTTTTTTTTTGTTTTTTTTTTTGGGGGGGGGGGGGGGTTTAAATGCAAAGAGATGCATATGGAGAGTCTAATAGCACAGTATGGCTAATGAGGAAGACTTCCAGAAATTAAAATGGTAACAAAAGGTGCAAGAGCTAGGTACAGGGGACAACCAATGAATAATCGCAGTACTACAGAAAAAAAGACATCGTAAAAACAGAAAGACATCATGACATTTAATAGAGCGAGGGCGCTGATGATCTCCAGATCGATGGTTCAGTGATGGCAAACATTTATTATATTGTACGACAGCTGTTTCGGCCTTCCGGCCTAATCAGGTACAGAATGCATAAGTACAGAATGCAGAATGGTATTTATACTGATGGTATGATGTCAGGAGCGTGCAGGCGTTCACCGAAGACCGTCTGACGCGCACCCCGGACTACACAGTATTTGCCATCATGCATGACCTATATTATAAGCTCATAAAGGATAGGACTGGTGCTTGACTGTTTGCTTCTTTCATAACACTTACACAAGAAGACCATTGTTATGCTAGTGTGCTAGTAAACTACGCATAGCTTGTAAACTATAGCACTTTTTAATTGGAACAGTGCAGTGAGAATTCTTCAGTGGTTACATATTTGTGTCAGACAGTGTCAAGTATAAGCTTGCAGTTGGCTTCACAGGTACACATACCATTGGCACAGACACACCCTCCAACACAGAAAAATACTAAACAGGCTAGCTGCTAGTGATATTCAACTAGCACTGTCATCTTGTTCTTCATGCTCACTGTTAAGTTCAGGGAAATGATACTGTAGCTACCAATAAGACACCGGGATAGTCTCAGAACTAGACCCTTCCTCCTTTCCGTGCAAAGGGTCTGTTTCTGGGACTAATGCCAGAGTCGACTCATATGACTTTCTGCAAGCAAAGTTTCTTACCTCAGATACACGTCTAATTTCCATGGTCTAATTTTGTGTAAACCACAGCTGTTGCATGATTGCCTGCATGGAATATAAACTGCAGAACAGAGGGAAAAAATGGGGTTGGGCCTGGGAACGAGCTAGGCTACAAAAATGCTGCATGTATGCTCAACGTCGTGCTTCATGCCAGTGAAACAGGCATGGTTGCTACATGCAATTTTATGCTGTTGCTAATGAAGCATTATATATCTAATCGGTGTGCTATTGCACTTTTTCAATTGATCAGCTTGCCAATACAGTTGCATTGTTTATGGTACAACTGCAATCGCACACTTGTAGCTTCCCACGTGGTCTGCATGGGGAACGTGGCTATTGCATGCTCTTTAAGTACAGGTACTAAAATTAGTCATGATAAACTATGAATGTGGGTGCATGGTGATTTATATTAAATGAGTGATGATTTATAAAGTGTAGTGGGTGATGCATGATTGATCAAGTGGACCACTTTCCCAGGTGGGCAGACATCAGTATACGTAGGGTCGTGCTCTCTCACCTCCTGGACACATCGGACTCCGGTTGCATCCATCAACTGGGCGGCTAGCAACTAAACAAGACTAGTGGCAACCACACTCCTGGTAACTGTGATGGGCACACTCCCACCATGCTGCATTTTTCGTGGTTCACAAAACTGAAAAGGACACACATGCAGTCTCGATATTAACGATTGTCTGTATAATAATTATACTGTAGCATGATTGACGTCTCCAAAATAGTCTTGTAGTGTACTCCTGCTGTCTTTGAAATGATGCATTTGCCAGAGATTAAGAGTTATGAGCAGTTTTTCTTACACCCCACCCCTATTTTTCCAGCATTATACTTGTTGCTAGAGCATGCCTATTTTTCTCAAATTTCTGCCAGCGGATTGTGCACAGGCCTACCACTGACGCACTTATACAGACTGGACTCAACAAATGTCACAACCTGCATGCAAGGGTGCTTGAGTACTACATGTAATGTAATCTGCATATCACTGGAAACAGCAATCAAGGCAAGGAGAGGAACATCCTCAAAAATTTGTCATGGAAGGATCATTGCAAATACTGTTGGTGAATGCAGACAATATACAAGGTATACATATGCATATAATAAACAGTTATTTACAATAATATTGTACTCTTCTGGTTTATGCTTTTCTCACTACATTTTGCACAAGTCAATGGTATTCAGGTGAAAGTCACAGAGGAAGCAGTTTGTGATGAGGTTGTCTATCTGTTCTATGGCCTGCCAAGGAATCCAGTTTGTAGAGCTCAAATTCAGCACTGTAAAGAAGAAAGAGAAGAAGTAGCTACGTACATGGAATGGAAGTGACCTGACAAATGTCAGAAGTCAGAAGTCATCAGGTCTGAGATCCTCTAAAGTAATCTCTGTGAATATGATCAGTGGTTTCCTCTTCTTGGGAGGCTTCCTTTCAATATAGAAGCTGAGTCAAATACTTATGTGATCAGGACAGGCACTACAGCCTCGTTCTCAGGATAAGCTATAGGGCAAGAACCTGAGCAGCCATTCTTCCTTCTCTTCTCCTCATTCTTCATTTTCACTATACCCCATTGTTAGCTTTATGTCAGGCTGCATTGCATGCAGACATGCTTATAACTGCAGGCCAAAGGAGCCAAGTAGCCCAAATGTCACTAATGGACAGACATTATGGTTACGGGTTACAGTTTGCAATTGCGCATGCGCGGCGCACGCTTGCGGTTTACAGTCAACAGTGAAATGTGTGCGCGACTTTGACGTCAGTTTTTTATCGCTGAACTTACATCTAATTAGACTGGATTTCAATTCTACGAAGAAAGGGGCAGGGCGGCTCGAAAAGTTTTACCGAGATAAACATCCTGTTCGTGAGATACTGATCTGGCGAAAAGCGAATGGCTTTGTGGTATGAACGACCATCACTCGTTTTTCCAATGGCAGCGAAGCGAAGTCGCTCCGAGCCGCCCTCCAGTCAGTTGAAAACTTCCCATGGGTGCTGCCAAGCTGGCCTGTTAGCCCTTTCTGATTGCAAAATCTGACGCCAAAAATCGCCAACTCGACCTTGAACTTTGATGCCACTGCCCGTGTTGGCATGTTGTACTCAGGCGCTAAAATCATACCAGCTAGAAGGTACTCGTATTGCTGTTATACCTCGTTTTTGTTGCGTGTCTCTAGCTAGTTCCTGCACGGAGGGACAAAGGTAACTTGTACGTTATGTATATTTAATGAGCACACGGTATCCCGTAACCTTAAGGTAGCTCTGTGAGGACAATTATCAGCATGCAGCCACTTACATGATAGTAGAATGCCCCACATGCGGTCTCGTTCATCTCCAGCTCTCCCTCCGCTCCCGGAGGTAGTTCCATGGCCTCAGTTTCGTTTCTTTTCAGGTATAGGCTGGTAACTTTGGGCTGACAGCCTGGGGAGTGGGAAGAAGGGGCGAGGGGGCAGGAGAGAAAGGGATGGGGAGGGAGGGAGGAGTGGGGGGGAGGAGTGGGAGGGAGGAGTGGGAGGGAATGGAGGGGAGAAAGAAAAGTGGAGGAGGGTAAATTCTAATGTCTACTTTAAAATGAGCATACGCAGTGCCTTCTACAGCCTGTTGCTGTACAGCATACCTGAGCCGTGCCCCCGTTATCACTCTTCAAACTGGGTATATAGTGGCAGCAGTGTTTCCATCTCAGACTCTCAACCTGCATGTTTGATGATCCATAGATTGCCTCACAGTCTACTTGGAGGCTAGCACGTGTGTGTGTGTGCATGTCAGAGTCATACAGCTATCAGATATGAATTGGTCAGGTTGAACAACATTGTACCGAGCCAGCACAAGCATTGTGGTTATAATTATATTCAAGGCTGCAAGGTTACCCTTCCCTAACCTACTGCAGCTGTAAATAATTGGTGAGAGGATATGGCAGGGTCTGTGAACTTCCATTCTGTTACTGATCGACAATTAGCACCTGCAAAGATTCCACTGCCTGGATGGAGCCCTGCAGAGGAACAAGGGATGGCAAACCATGCATGTAAGAACACTCACAGCAGGTCCAAAATTACACTCCTGGTAGGGGAAAATTTGTGCCACGTAAATTATCTCATGCTTTCTGCGCAGAAAAGAAAAAATTCTGACATGGCATCACATGACTAGTATGTTATTTATGTAGAGCTAAATGAAAAATAGTCTACATTTTCATTCTTAGGACGGTGTCAGGAGGTGATCATGAGATGAAGATCCCCATTTCCCTGCAAGTCAACTGCAGATTTGCAGGTGTTGCTATTCTTGAGTGTACCTAAAGTTGTTTCTCATACCAATTTTGAAGTGCTGCCACGAATTTCGTGACCACATCCCTTGCAATACATCTTTCAATAATTATACAGAAGATTACTACGTTCACGGTGAGTCTGCATCACAGCACTCTTGTCATCATGATGAATTTGCCATATGGTGCTTCAAGAAAAAGTGGTATCCACATGTGAAGCGTAAGGAGTACGTACCTAGCAACTTTCAGTACATTAGCTTAGGAAAGGTAAGGTCAAACCTTTTCTGATGAGCTGTTCAATATTGTGGCAGATCAGAAGGCATTGAGAGACATTAATTGAAACAAGACAAGAATAAAGCAGCTCGCCAGATTCAGACCCGTGATTCAGTAATGGCAACCCTGTCATTCTTGTCACAGAATGAGTCACTGGCAAGTGGCCAGAAAAGATGAACTAGACTGAAGTTGCCAGACATCACAATGCGAGGTAGGAACGGTAGCCAAATAGTGAAGACACTTGTGCAAGAGTACCAGGTGTTCATGTGTCGACCCCGATTTTCAGCAAATCCACAGAAAGAGGCGTACCAGAGCCAGTTTGTAAATGCACATTCCCTGAAAAGGAAATAGTTATCTATCCCAGCCAATCCCACACCAGCTGCAATCCAAGTGGACATTAGAACAGTTACACTACATGCACCTCTTTTGTGATGACACTATTGACTCCGGATCCATACCTGAGCCTTGACCTCAAAGCGTTCCTGCATGAAAGTACTGCCAGCTCGCATGTTAGAGAGCGGGTACGGTGTTTGCAATGGTCATGGACAATCCCACTCTGGCATGACCACTCCAGCATTTTGAGCTGTGGGTATGTTCTTGTGATGGTGCAAGTAGTGTAGGATCCAGCTGTCTTCATGAGTGACAGTCAGTTCCATGCTGCCACAGGAAAGGTTAGCACTAACCTTCAGCAGCTGATTGAGGAACCTGAACTGCATATGTTGCACTGACTTCCTCAGACCAGCTTGGAATTGTTCCTGGCAGTTGTGATGATTTTTACGAGCAATTTTGGGAGAGGAACACAGCAATGAGGAACGTTCAGTTTCGCCACAAGAGGTTGCCTCTTGGTGATCCAAACTATGAACGACTAGTGGCAGTACGGAACTGTGTGACAAAGTTACTTTACAAATGGGAAATAATGCTGTGATGTTTGTTTGTTTGTCTCTACTGTGCTTTGCACGTAATTGTCATTGTACACTTTTGTTTCCAAGACAAACGGCTTTCTAAAAGCCACCAAATGACTTCATCTGTTTGCTCGCATATTTTCAAAAGCCTAGCTGCCAGCATATATTGTCTGAACATCAAGGAATCAAGTGATTAAAGATCTCTGATGATGTTAGTCTGATAGGGGTTGACCCAAAAAACTGCCAAAAAACTAAAACTGGAATGAGATAATTTAGGACACATAATAACTAAACGTTATTGTGACATATTGTGTTATCACATCTGGCAATCATTCAACACTTATTCAAATGAACTGCTATAATGATTTTCAATGCCAGACCGACTGTCTCTTCAAGGGCACAGTTGGTAAGAAAAATAGTGCAGTATTAATCTTATAGCAATAGACATTCCAACAAATTAACTCGGTTCTGGAGGCAGCTGTTACGGTTCTGCTGGAGTTAGTGTGCTAAAGAATTTAGTACTTACAGCTGCACACTGCTACTCTACCGGCTAGTAATGAATGCATGTACACCACAGTTGCTATGCAATATGAAGTACAACGTTATGTTGCTATGTGTTGCCAACACAACACAAATTGCATTGGTTGGTTAATTTTGAATCGTATCTGTCAGTAGCTCCGGTTCGAGCGCTCCAGAGATCAACTACATTGGTCACAGCAGAGGTGTGTATCATGTCACTCTAAAGTTCATATAAAGGGAGTAAGCCCGTATACAAAGTTGGGTCCATAATGGCTTGTGATACAGACGGGACATTCACTGTATACCTTATATTATAGCTACATAATTATGCAGCATGTCTGCATCAAGGGCGATATCTGGGGAGTTTTGTCTGGGCTCTGAGTTTTGTTGCTGTGAGGCTACTGTGAGCAATGCAGAGATAATGTATTGTGCATAATAATGTATGCGCACATCTCACACAAGTCTTGTGTATTGTAGAGGAAGCTAGACAAATTCCTCCGGACAGCGCGTACTTCAGCCTATTAGCACTGCATGAACTTGATAATTGACGTGTTGCAGCGTCTCATTCTGAGGCACAATGTGCTGACAGAAGTGGTACTTGGACTGGACAAATGTGTTGTGACGGTTTATAATCTCCTCCACTTGTTATTGACCATTTCTCAGCACCTGACAACTACTGGTGCTACCGTTTTGAGAGGGTTGTGTCCAATTATGTCAATACGTATGTCGAGCAACAGGAGAAACATAGAACATTAACGTTGAACTATAGGAATATACATTCAGATAAGTATCTGATTCAGAGGTCTGAATACCCCTTGAAAAGAATCCGAGAACCCCTTGAAAGTCATCTGAAATTTCATCTGAAATCCCTTTGAATTCCCGCTGATTATCATGTGAACCCTCTCTGATTATAGTCTCAATAGCATCTGAAATGAATGGCTTCTGAAATTTGGGCTGAATAGCCTCTGAAATAATTTATATGACATTGACAACACAATCAAATAGAAAATTCTAATCCAACAGTATGCATACGGTGTAAGTAAAACGGCTACGAATTAAGTCAGTGAGTCTAAAAGTAGTCAGAATAAAGAGACACCAGTGCATAAACTCTGCAGCAAGGGACACAGCTTTACTGTGGCACTGTGTGCACGGACAGTGTGTAGGCTTGCATTAAAGGGAGAGACAGACACAGTATGGAACGTCCGATCAGCTCCACACACTTGTTCTTGGCCACCTTCTCACTTCCATGCTAGCTTAGGGGGCGGATCCAGGGGGGGCTACAGGGGGCTGTAGCCCCCCCCCCCCCCCTTCCGACCACACCCCTTTTTACACGTGTAGTAGACCACGTGCACACGGCGAATCTTCGTCGGACTCTGCATGACATTGGTGATTCACGACTAACGACTAGTCACATTTACCTTTCCACGTCGAGGATTAGACATTCACGAATGACACGGGAACCAGAAAGCAGTGAGTGCAGTGCAAAAGCTCGAAGGCGCTACTGCTACAAGAGCCCATCTAGATGGCTGAAAAATGACGGTGAAAATATTTTCCTACGCTTCGTGCAGAGTCTCTCTGCAGCATCGATCCTGGAACTCGTGTTGCTACTCGTACATCTAGAACTTGCAGTGCAAAGCACGAAAGTGCCACGAGAGCCCATCCTGACAACTGAAATATGAAGTTGAAAAATTTTTTCCGCGCTTTGCATGGACTGATATCAGCACTACACACCTCTATGCGCTGCATTCGGCAGCGTTCAATTGTGCTATTAGCCCCCCCTTTCACAAATCCTGTATCCGCCCCTGAGCTAGAGCTAGCTACAGATGTAGTGAGCTCATAATAGCTGTCCATAATCGTAGCATGTAAACTATCTATGTGCTATTGATGGTAGTACATAAGCTCTCTATGGCTAGACATATAATGTAACATTAAAAGCACCAATTGCAACACAGCAACCATGGTGTTGCCTGGCGGTGGAGGGATGCAGCTGCGTTCAAGAGCTGCTATGGTTATGAGTCGAAATGACAACCGGCAGCACTTGTGCTATTAGTGAGTGGGATGAGGAGAGGGTTTTGGAGGCTATTGCATGAGAGTTCGGTGAAGTTGTAGCCAAATTACTTGTCCATTTTACATTTCGTGTTTTGCTCTCAGTCAAATGACCCACACACAGCATGGGAGTTCATCAGCAAGTGTAAAAAATGATACCGAGGTTGGCTCACTATTCATTTGACTACGCTGAACAAATTCATTACCACTTTGATGCACAACAAACTGGCCCAGAGTATTAAAGCAGCCAGAAAATGTGAGCTGTTTGGTGTGTGTAACGATGGAAAGGCCAGTTAGTGTTGTATGCAAATATATTATAATTACAGACCCCTCCTTGTTTGTTGATGGTTTTGTGCAAAACAAGTACGTACGTACATAGCCAGTACTCTTCGGAAAGCCTTCTGTGTGTTCAGAACAAAACTTCCGATTCCCGTAAGAAGACTTCGGGTTTGCGGCAAAACTGCCAATGTCGGAAAATCGTTCTGCATTTTGGCATCAATTTTAAATATTAAAATTAATCACCTTCCAGAATGCATTACCTTTGCAATTCAGGTAAAGAAGTGCCCTATAGGTTCGTACATTGCAAGAGCAAGCAGGGACTCTGTAGTCACAGCTGCAACCAGGGTCAAAAAATCTTGACCATCATTTTGCTGCTTGACTACTTAAGTGTATCACAAAATGGCTCTTGACTGCGCTGTAGTTCAGCCATTGACTGCTTTACCACGCATACATCTGCCCTTGACCCGACAATATAATGTGCAATGACTGCACCCTTCTTTGGTATACGTGGTCAAGATGCACGGTTGTGGCTGTGACACCCCCCTAACCCTTTCCCAACCAATGATGTCATATGGCGTCATGAGACTTCAGCTTCATGATGTCACATCCGGCAATGTCCTTGGGAGAAAGGGCGGGGCCGGGGGAGGTGGGTGGGTGCACCCGAAGGGTGCAAACAGCATGGCTGTGTCTGGGCTCAGCGCCTTGGTTGGAGCCAGGTAGGCCCAGTAGGCCAAATCTCGGGTTTTAAGCGGTGGTCTCACCTTGCAGAGCCTCGAATTCCAGTGTTCAAGGCTGATTTTTCGCAAGTTACCATCGCCCGAGCATCTTGATCGCGTACATGTTAGGGTGTGGTCAGAATCACGAATGTGGAAAGCATGGCTGTGTGCAGTTCTGTGTGAAGTTTTGAGCCTGAAAACCAATCATGCAGAGGACATGGACTTTCAGCTTAAGTGAGCGTCAATATCCTTGGAGGTTCTGTGTGAGCAAGGGGTGGGTCAGGGTGAGGTGGGAATGTTCACCCAAAGGGTGAAAGCAGTATGGTCGTGTCTCAGCTTGATGTTTAGTCAGAGCCAGGTGGGCCATTTTCATAAATGGACCTAGACAACACCTTGGCCAATTCTTTCAGCACTTATCTATCTAGCTAGCTAGAGCTGAGTGAGCTTTAGTATATGCACTTGGGGATGGCTGAGTGCAGCACTGTGTAGCTATGGATGAGTGAGTGAGTATTCATGATCATTGTCCTGAATTAAGTAGCTAGCAGCAGTCTATATAGTTCTTGGTAAGAGGATTCATGAGCAGGCATGCAAACCCATAATCACTTTCGAGGATCTACTTGCAGGCTATAAATACGTTTGACACCCTATTAAGCGTGTAAGCATGCAGCACTTACGCGGGCGCATTGCGAAAAGCGACGTACGTACCACGTACGTACATATGTACCACGTACGTACCTACGCACCCAGCACTGTGTCTCGGCACTTTGGTGCAGAGACAAAAAAACTGACCTCCATAATCTGTGGGTGGTAAAGGGTTAAACATTGTCTGTCACTAAGTACCCAGTCGAGAATGTGTTGACTTTGTAGTAGGCACAGCATACACGTGTTGCCAAGCTGATTACTGGTAAGAATGAGTAGGGATTGTATGTACAGCAGAAAAGTTGTATATAGGGAGATCGGAGTTAATATTACTGCCAAATCAATTTACCGAAACTGACAGCTTAATTAGAATTCTCACTTGTTTATGGACTCTCCTTCCCCAAGTTTTGCGCCCTCCAGTTCCCTCTTAGTCTACTGCTCACAGTGGTGACACGAAGAAAGCTTCTCTAAGTCAGGGTCACTCCTCCTGTATGGGAGATCAGGTGCCAGATATGTGACAGTCATGTGAGTCATGCACTAGTTATGTAACAGGCTAGGACAGTCACATGTGTCATGTGAGAGTCATGTGAGAGTTCAACACACACTGCATGTTCATTTTCTGAATCAGTAATATGAACATCATAAGAGTTAGTGTGTTCTAACCGTGGAACGACAGAATTGGACACACAGGTGTTGCGTGGGCCTAGTCCAAATGTACAGAGCTTTGGCAAAGCAAATGCGGCCTTGGCTGTATTTTTGTACCTCTGGTGCTACACAGGGACTGTTCTGAAGCTCACCTCTTGCACTGCCTTCAACAGGTGTATGCACAGAGTGGTACATCGTGCTCATGAGTTGCAGATAAAAGCATGCTTGGGCTGCCCCCAAAATGGACGAATCTCTGAAATTGTGAAATTGTAGCATCGCACCTCTGGTGCCACATGTGAACTGTTCTGAGGCTCACCTTTTGGGTAGGTACTGAATCGGTGTATGCCAAAAGCAGCAACGTTTACTCCTTACAGTCCTGAATAATTTATTGGCTTGCTTGACACGAAACCCACATTCAATCACATAATTATATGCATGTTTCCAATCCAGTTCCTTGCACCCAATTATCTTTTTTACATGACTCACAACCTGTGTACAAAATAGGCTCAATCATGAACTATACTCAAAACTTCTGCCTCAATACTTTGCACATGCAGTTCAAGTGGCACAACCAAGTGCAGTTATAGTCTTGTGCCCAGACCACACCCCCTCGCGGAGAGAGACGGTCTGGTGAACTTCTTGGGCTTGAAGCATACTATGAATGTGTAATCATTGTTGGCGATTATGTCATGCTCATGTGAGGAAATGTACCAGGCCCTCCCTGCTTTTCCGTACTGCAAGCAATGAAAACTGGGCATGGGACTGGGAACGAGGCTAGTTTCCAAGCCCTAGCCCACTTGTATGTGCCCACAACAACTCAGACCAAAGCAGAGCATGCAAATCATCACATTTCTCCACTAAAGGTTGCACTTCAGAGGAGGTTGGACATATTTTCGGAGCATATGACTACGAGCTGCGCTCGATCAAGTAAAAATTCCATCATGGCCCAACAGAGCAGTAACTGAACAACTGCACACCAGCCACAGTAATTGACAATCATAGCAACAGCAACCTTGGTAACTGAGCAGTAGCCTTGGTAACCTAATGGTAACCATGGCAACTAAACAATAGCCAGACCAGTAGCTGTTGTAATTGGAATATCATAGATGAACTATGGCAGAAGTTGCTCTATACACATATATGAGGGGCAACCACACTCCTGGTAGCCAGCCAGTTGCAACTCGCTGGTAGCACAAGCTAAGTATTACTGCTTGTTCCAATTAACACACATGTCAAGTGACAACCATGTTCAGTCGATCGAGTCACATCAGCAATGGCGGCCATAGCGGAGACAAGAAATAAATACAGTGCTCACAATTTCGCCAGCACGTTGAGTTTTGGCATCAGCGATCACAGCTGTGTGGTAAGAATCTTTCTGGACCCTTTGTAAGAGCTGTACTGGCAACAAAGCCGAAGAGAGAGCTCGAGCAATGGCGGCCAACAGGAAGACAAAAGCGCTTGTATCTCCACCACCAAGGTGAGCTTTGATCAGCACCAAAACATTTATTTGGGTCAGTATAGTGGTGTGATCAGAATCTTGGTAGGCCATTCACAAGTAGTCAAACAGTAATAAACTAGTGCATACACGGTTGACCACGCTGAGATGCCTCGCGGGAAGCTCTGATAATCTTCGTCTCCTGTCAGCTCATACTCGTACAGTGCAGCGACAAACGACCAAACATGAAATCACATAGTGAGGGTTGTATATGCGTGTGTGTGTGCGGGGCCACAATAATTCCAATGTGCATTATATACAGGACTATATAGTCGCACTAGCCCAGATTCGACCTCAACACTGCACGATTAGTTGCCTCACTTCCCGCTCGGCAATTACTTTAGTATGCAGCATAATTTTTCCCCTACCAGGAGTGTAACAATGCAGATTAACTGCAGCCAAGTGCTACTAGACAAGGTCTATTATAGCCTCGTTCCCAGGCCTTCTTACCCCAGCGTACTAACGCAGGGGAAGGCCTGGTAAAACTTGTCACATGCAGTGATTTAGGTGGACGTTGGGTGGACGTGTGGAGGAGTGGCACATTCCCGAGTAAACCGCAAAGCTGTGTGTACAGAGTAGGCGTACTACGCGATCGATAACCGACAACGGACTGGCGTTCAACAGCGACTGAGCGGTCGACATCAGGTGCTCTCGGCGACGTTTCTCAGGTTCACAATGCTGCCCCACAGCTGTGCAAAAGGTCTGAAGCCAGGAAATAGAGTTCAAGTGTCCGACTGTTGGATACCCGCCGTGATGAAGTGCGCTTGAAACTTTCTACACAACAGTAAGTCTGAGGCTGTATAACAGTAGCTAGACTCCAACGCTTGTATACTTTGCTACCAGATCTGGCTACAAAGCTTGAAGATGGGCTTGCAGTTTACCTGGGAATGTGCCACTCCTCCACACGTCCACTTGACGTCCATTTACGTCACTGCACATGACGAGTTTTACCAGGCCTTCCCCCGCATTAGTTCTGCAAGCGACAAACGCTAGGGTGAGAAGGCCTGGGAACGCCTGGGAACGAGGCTAGGTCTATTACACTTTATGATCTCAAGTGTGTGTGTTATCACTAAAGCTATGTGGAATGGGAGGGCTCTATCTCACATAGGCAGTACCCCATAGCAATGAATATGGTATGAGGGCTTAACCTACAAAACCACCATGCCAACAACAAACCCTTTACTGCTGCCTCAGTCAAGTATCACGGATGCCTCTGCCACTGATCGGTGAGTGTCTACACCATAGTATCCATGTTTACACAGCGTACTCAGTTTAGAATAGCCTAAGCATGGTATAAGTTAGTTGTATCCCTGGCCAGCGGGATGTATGACCCTATATCCCTTGGGAAAGGTCAGTGCTTTCGTTCCGCCTCGGAAGTGCCTCGGGCTTCGCCCTCGGCACTTCCTCGGCTCCACTCAAGCACTGACCTTTCCCGCGGGATATAACGGGTCATACATCCCGCTGGCCAGGGATATAACCTATACTTAGTGCCTTATCTACCACAAACACATGAAACTCTAAAACTAACTTTCGCCTCTGGATTCTTACTAAACTTGAACACTCTAATACGAGTTTTCCAGTTGAAGATTTTCTCTATTATTGCTACTGGCTGAGTTTCGGGAGGTGGATGAGGTATGTCTATGGCAAGCCACTTCTACTCGGTTCGTCCCGACTGGTAAACCATCCCGCACAGAGATTAATGGAAGCACCCGGATTGACAGTTCATTAATTAGTGCCAAACAGTGGCATTCTAGTAGCCAGCCCCATGCCCAGCTTTCCGTCGCTTGCAGTACGGAAAAGCAAGCAGGGCCTGGTACATATCCTCACGTGAGCATGATGTAATCGACAAATGACAAATTTTCAGAACGAGGACACTACGTTTCGCGTGATATTCAACCATGCATCTATCTACACGTTGAACGCTCGGTGAGTATGACAGTCGTTCCCCCGCTAGCTAGATACGTGTGGTATGTTACCTGGTACCTTCGTTTTTTTATGTTCTGAGACCCAGTACGCCCACGTTCATTTTAGGTATTTCCACTGTCTTGACATCACTCACGCGGGGAAATGTACCAGGCCCTCCTGCATAGCCTCGTTCCCAGGCCTTCCGCACCTCCATTTTTTGATCGCTTGCAGTATGCAAGCAATCAAAAAACTGGAGGTGCTGAAGGCATGGGAATGAGGCGACATTCAACAGCCATGGGAATGAGGCTAGTCTGAGACAGCTTAATTCAAAGGTGTATACGTATCTCACTGTAGCCAATGCTAGACTTCTCTGTGTGGTGTATTCTACTACCCTCATTGTGTGAACATGGTACCCATAATTATGGTGGGGCCCACAATGATTGCATTCCTCCTTAAATACTACATTGTGGATACACAAACAAGTACAATTAATGTACAAACACTAGGTCAGATTTCCAGCTTGGTGAGGTACTAGTTACACTCCTGGTATAGGAAAAATTGTGCCGCGTAAATAAATAAATAAATAACTCGTTCAAGTGACAGGAATGGCGCACAAAAATTCTGACTACACCGTCGTGATCGCTATCATGCACTGTCCCAACCGTACAATTTTGGTGCTGAAACTCACCTTGGTGGTGGAGATATGAACGCTTTTGTCTCGCCGTGGACGCCATTGCTCGAGCGCTCCATCGACTTCCGGTGGCAGTACCGTTCTTAGGAAAGGCACACGAAGATTCTGACCACATGGCCGTGATCGCTGTCGTTCACTGACGCTTACATGCCAAAATTCACCGTGCTGGCAAAGTTGTAAGTGCTGTAATAACTTCGTGTCTTCCCTTCGGCCGCCATTGCTAGCGATCGACAGAGCCACGTGGCATGTGCGTTAATTGGAACGAATTGCAATAATTAGCTTCGCTACGGCGAAGCAACCGCGGCGTTGCAACGGCTACCAGGAGTGCGGTTGCCCCTCGTACATAGAGGTATATATTATGTAGCCTGTAGGATTTTAAATGAGTTAGTCTAGCTCCCACAAATACACACCTGCAATGCTGCCTACAATAGGGCATACTTAATGTACTATGGGCAAAGTCCTATATAGCTCCAGCCAGGCTACGCCCTCCATATCCAGGGGGTGGGGCCTGCATTAAATTCTGGTCAGCTCATAAGAGAGCTGCACGATTAATCTCCAGCCCAGCATATGTCAGCCCTTGGACTTTGTTTACAGGCTGAGAATGCCTGCAATTCGGTTACTATCCCCTTCAGGGACGAAGAAGAAGGAAGACAGCTATGAGGGAAAAGTCCGTGCACCTACCTTCCTGGTTTGTTCCATGTTTTCTCTTCCCGTCTGCCCGGTGCAGGGAGTTGAGGATGCTCATTCCCAGTCGTCGGTCCTGACTCTTGTCTGACACCAGCTGGGAGATGGCAGGAAAGGGTGAAACAAGATGGACACTTTGGCTTTCATTCTTCCATACAAACTGCACTGCCTTGTCACACAAACCACCCCACCAGCTCGCAGTAGATGGGGAACATGTCTATAGTGGTCACCGTGGCAACCAACTCTCCATTACGGTCACTTCTGCTGTCCCAGTTGCACTAAATGACCTGCTTAAAGCAGCCATAAATTATCACTTGTATACTCTTCAGGTGGTTACAAATTCTGAGTCCAGTACAGCGGAACCTGCATGTCTATTGTGGTCCCCCATGGGACCAGTATTTTAGGCTTCCTCATTGGGCAACTGTTAAAGGTCACGGGCACAAAACATATCACCCATTGATGCTGAAATCACACAAGGCTAGTCAAAAAAACCTTGCAAGACATTCAGGACAGCGGGATCAGTACATAGCATCACTACAAATGATGTGTTTTGGGTGTGTGGTGGTGCACTGGTAGCCTCGTTCCCATGCACGCACGCGAAACGCGGAAGTGGGCTTGGTGACACTTGGCAAAATTCTCGTATGTGCTGAGCTCAGCAGTCTTGATTTCAACAGTCTTGATTTCGGGTAGGCGAATCACGTCTGTCCATTGCAAATTACTGCGTAGTAATTACATTCTTTATCCCGTGAAAAGTGTAGCCGTTCGAAAAAAATGGCTGTTCTAGCTTTCAAGACTCACCTCTGGTCGCTCCTTGGCAAGGACTTTCTACTTAGCCATCACCAACAGCTACCTTCCGCGTGATTTCGAATGCATCCAAGTAAGGAATGTAATCGCTTACGCAGCTATGCTGACTGTGCACATACGGGAATTTTGCCAAGTGTCACCAGGCCCACTTCCGCGATCCGCGTGAGGGCCTGGGAACGAGGCTAGTGCAGTGGTAGGGTGAGAGTCTCTAGTGGTGCTTAGCTCAGGCTCAGTCCTGGGTTCGAATCCCACCAACCCCTTGTTTTCTGCTGAAGGGTGGTGCACTTTAAATAGCATCTCAGCAGCTGGAAAATCGTAACTATTAGCTACATGCAATAATGCAATATTCACTGCTTGAATGGTGCAAGTGCAGTGCCCGTCAAACGTTACAGCCATCTACAGTTTGAACTCACAAAAGTTGCTGAGCTAAGCTAAAGCAACAGTGTATTTCGTAGTCCAAAAATTCTATCTTGAGAAGGCGTGCTATGATTGCCATCCAAGAGCGACCACAGCCATGTATTGACACCCTGCAGATGACATCCACCCACACCTCCCTGTCACACCGTTTCTTCTGGCACAGAGCTATGAAATGTTACACCAATGCTGCCAGGCATGTAAGGTCACCAACAGTCCCAGGAATAGAGGGCTATGAACACGATGTTGCCCAACCCTGACCCGGCCAACTCAACAGTGTCTGAGCAAGACACCAGATGAGGCCACATGCTCATACTTCATATGATTACTACTCACAACCCACCGTACACTTCAACTGACTTCGCTGATGGCACAGTTACACGTACCTCCTCCTGCTCAGCTCGCAGTTTGGAGGAGAGGGACAGGAATTTCTCAGCGTCGGAACCAGACCCTTCGCGCGGGGGAGGAGGAAAGGGTCTGGGCACATCTTACATTCGAGTTGTCCCCAGGTTGGAATGTTGACCTAACGAATCAGAAGCGTTGATAGCGAATGACTTCAGGGAAATGATTTTTCTCCTGGCTTTCGCTGTCGCCAGCGACTAGACACGGCAAATCGCTGTGCCGTACCGCGTTACCCGCGAGTGTCTGACAAAAGTCGAGAAGAGCAACGAGCAGGTCGACTGTGATCGTACGCGTGGTATGGCAGTTGATCGCCAATTACCGTGCATGATTCCATTCCGTGAGGACAACTCGAATGTAGGCACGTGCCCAGACCCTTTCCTCCTCCCCCGTGCGAAGGGTCTGGTTCCGAGACTATGCGCCAATAAGCCAAGGAAGCAGCTGTGACTACCACGAATATGGGAGTGGCACCCCCTTGGTGATGACGTCAGCTGCAAATTGCATTATGGGTCTACAGGACAGAGACTAAACGTGGTACACTGTTTCTCCACAACAGATGTGTAGTTGTAAATGTGTGCTATAAAATACCTGAGGGCCCCCAATATTTACCATAAACCCTCAGAGCTAATAATATATTCCCCAATGATGAAACTTGAGCCAACCTGATGCAGGTGTATATTGCAAACAATCTTCGACGTTGGAAACGCCTGGTGTGCAAAATTTCATTCTCAAGCAAACCACCGTCTTCACTCTGGTCGGATACAGTCGAGGGGGAATCCGCGAAACAAGAAACCAGGAACGCACGCCATACTATGCGGCCAATGGCGGCCGGCGCTAACCTCGTTCCCAGTCGGCAGTTGCAGCCCGGGAACGACCACTAAGAGCTTTTCTAGAAAACCAAATGCAGCGTTTTGTACAATTCATTCTAGGCAAGATTTGACATTGTTCAAGTAAATGACGATGTATAATTCTAGTGAAGTAATATTATTATTACCGTCTGTACCCCAAATTTGACTGCATTTCAATAATATATGGCATGGAAGGGGCTCCTTGGACTTAACTAATTGTGCAGTTACTGCAGCACAACAGACTGCGTCTAAGGGTACAATGCAGCTACAGGCCTACAGATATGGAATAAAAGTCTCATTCTCAATAACAGAGCATAGATTTGACAATGTTCAGGCAAATAAACAAGACTTAGTATGAGTTTAGCACTTACAATATTGTTGCTCAAACAATAGTCATTTCTTATTCCAGAAACAATTAATTGCTGTAGTCATAACAGCAAACCCCACACTCACTGAACCCCCCCCCCCCCCCCCCCCCCCCCCCCGTCATGCTCATGCACCCACCCCAACCCTACCCCCCACCCTCATGCACCCACCCTCCCATGCTCCCACCCTCATGCACCTACCCCCATGCTTCCACCCTCCCATGCTCCCACCCTCCCATGCTCCCACCCTCCCATGCTCCCACCCTCCCATGCTACTACCCTCCCATGCTCCCACCCTCCCATGCTACCACCCTCCCATGCTCCCACCCCCAGCCCCACCCCCCATGCTCCCACCCCCGCTATCTATACCCGAACTTACCCTGGCGGTGAAAGGTTCAGCAAGGGTAAAGTTAGGGTGAGGGCTCACCTCACCTTAACCTCACCCGAGCTAAACCTAACCCGAATGGCTTGGACACAACTGGACTCGGTTTAAATACTCGCAGAGCCTGCCTGCAAACGCGTGCAAGCCGGCGTGCACGCTCCGGCAACGCAGTGATCTGATTGGTCGGCATCCGCGAGCTGTTCAAATTTGGCGGGTAACTCCTTGTGCACGCGTAAACTGTGGATTGTGATGAGCGTGATTCCGTCTCTGTCGTTTTTCTTCGGTCACCAATGCCTTTGGCCTCCTCAGGTAGGCCTCTGCCATTGGCGCTCCCTTTGTTGCTGCCCTTGTAGTTGACTACGAATGGGTTCCACGGGCAAGTAGGATGGTGCCTAGCTAGACCCCATGCCGCTTGGGAAAACGTTTGACAAGGCTTAATGGCGTCAGGGGTTGTTCATTTGGGCTTGAGACACTGATTCTGTTTAGTAGTCCATCTGGTTGAAGGTAAGCGAAGAGAGTGGGAGGAGAGACAAGGAAAGTAAAGAAGGCATGAAGATGTCAACTGTCCTATGCTTATTAGCGATAACACCATGGTCACAGTAGCTATTTATGAATCTGGTCAGCATTGTCAATGCGTTCTTGAAGATGATAGAGTTCATATGCAGTCATATTGTAGCCTTGTAGCTAACCTGTAGAAGCACTGTGACAAGGATTTTGATCCACACAAAATGTCCTTGATCACTTGAGCAGTCTCTTCAGAAGCTCTCAAATTCAAAGGGAAACGTAGCCACACCTCCTTTGCGGCTGAGAAAACTTGCTGTTCTGTTGATCATTGCCACAGTTTTCTTGATCCCTTAAAGCACGTAGATCACTAACTTGATTCCCACTCGCTAACTAACAACCAACACATAGTGGTTGACAAAACATTTTTGACAAAGGCCATCACACACACCCTAATAGCCTGAGGGAATGTGGGCCCCCTGGGATGGTGTAGAGTAAAGAATTCAGCATGATTATCGGACACTTTATTACACAATTCCATAGACCTAGTAGCATGGTGTTATGGCTTTGAATATGTTGGGCTCCAATACCTCATTCATCGGCACTTAATTGGCCTTTAACTTCGGGGAGACCTACAATGTACATGTCTGCTACATGAAAGGCAGGATGATCAAATTCATGAGCAGAAGACATTCAATCATGACCATAGAAAATACATGCATAAACGTACGTATGGAAATAAACAACAGTGAGCTGTAAACACCTAAAGAGGATCTTTTTAGCCTATGGTTTTTGTCCAAGGATCTGACCGATCTTGTGACAGAGATGCGATCTGGCGAGCTCGTCATGCTCAGAGACAGTTCCAGTATCCGCATCTTCCAGGCACACAGATCCTGGAATATTGGCTTCTTCCAACACCAGAACACCAGAAATGCCTGCTGCTTAGGACATTTCTACACCAAGAAGAAGGAAACACAAATGTGAAGGGACATGGGAAGAGGCAACTATGTTGCGTACTCTAATCAGTGGCCTTCGACCTTCACACTGTGGTGTGCCTTACAATAATCTGGTTTGTTCATTGCTCGAGTCTTTAGGGGTCTTCTTGACAGTGTGTGCAATGCATCAGCCTGGAAGTATCAATGGAGTGACACAGCTATTAGTTAGCATACATGTGTATGTATTACAAGTAGCTTCGCTCACTTCGCTCGCTCAGCTACTTCCCCCTCGTTTGCCTATGTGAGTAATCCGCTGCCGGACAGCTCTCTGTGCAGAGCTGCTGCTCCCCGATTGCGTCCGCCTCAGCTGCTGCTCCCCAATTGCATCGATCCGCTTCAACTGCTGCTCCCCATTTGCATCTGTTTCTGCTGCTGCTCCCCAATTGCATCTGCCTCTGCTGCTGCTCCCCGACTGCGTCCGCTTCAACTGCTGCTCCCTGATTGCGTCCGCTTCAACTGCTGCTCCCCCATTGCATCCGCTTGTAGCCCCAGCTGTTCCAGCACATCCCCAATGTTCTCGTACATTCTTCGGGGAGTTTCAGGTTCAGTAAATTGAAATACAGAGGTCGCGTGTCACTGGTCTAGTCCCGCCCCATGAACATCCCACTACCATCACACACACACACACACACACACACACACACACACACACACGTACGTTAAAATCTATTGATGTAGCAACCTCTTCCCAAACCAAAAAATTGTGCAGATTGTTCGCTTTCAATCGTGGAAAAGGCAACAACAAGTACTTGTACCATGGTGTGTGGGCGGATGAAAGGCACAACCACAGAGTGTATCTGCTATACAGTATACACCCAGCTATACAAAGCCTTTGATCTTAGCCAGTGATCTTAGCATACACCCTAGCTAGAGGTGTATGATTGCCAAGCAACAGTTTAAGGCAACTGGGGTATTCTTATCAAAACATAATTGGCAATTAGTGTGTATTATGTACAAGTCCTGAACCATGAGAGTGCAGTAATTTATGCACTCCCAAGGACAAGTGCTATTTTATAATACATAAACTGCGCTCAGGGTACAAATCCCATACACCCTTGGTGAAACTATTTCGTGTACCTTTATTATGGTACTCACAAGTATGTAGCCACATCAAACAAGCTCTGTCCTGTCTGGCTGTTGAAGTACAGCTTGCCTGTCTTGTTGAGGTGCAGCTGCCAGGGATCTGCAAGTAGAGCGTTTCATTAGGAGAGGGTACAAGTGTGGGGTTCTTTCTGTTGATCAATGGACGAGTGCCCAAATTTCTGTTGAATATTATCTGGTAAGTCACATTCATAACCTGGTTTGATGACTTCCACCCACATGCATACTGGGAGCCAAGATACCGTATAGCGGGTTATTTTCGTGGGTGGACATTTCGTGAAATGCTTGATACGGTCATCAGAATTCATTTTCGCGGTTCCAATTTTCTTGACACCCTCCTTCACGTTGTCGTCGTGGATGACGTAATATGTACACGTACAAGTGGTTTGATGGCCGAAGTTTCAACGACATTGCACTTCACTAGCATGAGACGCTCATGCATAGTGGTTCTAAGATAATGGGGTAGTTCGGTGACCAAGCTCTACCCACACCACACCCACTCATAGCATTGCCTACTGCCAGAACTGTAAGTTGGCACATGTCATGGGCTGCTACTGATTTACAACTTCCAAGTTTCAAGCACTCTACCATGGCTCCTGTCACCAAGACGCTCCGATTAAACATACCATGGGAGTTCAGTCCTTACTTATCTTCAGTGCATTTGCTCCGCTAAGTTGGGAAAGTCACAGCACACAGTAGTTGTGCCATCTCCATACATTGTGTTAGCCTCGTTCCCAGGCCTACCCCGTTCTTTCTGTTCTTCGGTTTGCGTTGACAATAATACACAGAGCGGCGAAGAACGGGGAAGGCCTGGTATCATTCATCACGTGAGTGACGTCAGGTGGACACAAGGTGGACGTATTGGGGGTGGGGCCCGTAGTCATTTCAGCAGATCCTGAAGCAGTTCATCATCCAGTCGGCTCAGTTCGAACGCTCCGCAGCTAGTTGAGACTCCCAGATGACCTACACATCTTCGTCGGCCAGTTTTTAAACTTATTTGTGGTTGGGCCACCCCCCCCCCCCCCCCCCCCCCCCCCCCACCCCCACCCCCCCACCCCCACCAAGTCCACCAGACGTCAATCACGTGATGGATAATACCAGGCCTTCCCCCTTTTTCACCGCACCGCTCTTCCGCATCCGTCAACACAAACCAAAGAACAGAAAAAAACGGGGTAGGCGTGGGAAGTCTACCTGAATGTCATACCATGAGGTGGAATGGCTAAATGCCATTATCACATGCCAACCAACCAAATGTGCAGAGTTCTGTAGACAAAATGAAGTGCTTTACCTCTGCTAGCTTTGAAGAAGATGACACCCACTGGTGCAAAGAAGGTGTCCTCTGACACTGGGTATGTGGGGACAGGTACCGAATTGCCTTTGCACTCCCTCAGAGACAATCTGCAGGTTGAGAATAGGAACTATATAGATGAAGTACAAAGTAGCCAGGTGCCTCTATTTAGCATCAGTACGCCATGCAGGGTCTGTTGGCCTCAATAGGCTCAAAGCCAAGTTGCATGTGTGTTGGGGTGCAGGTCAGGATCTACAAGGTGCATGCAATAAGTAGTCTCGTTCCTAGACTGTTTATCCAGTGCGTGTATCGCTTCCGGTATACTAAAAGCGATCCGTGCTGGGGTTGGTTGGGTCTGGGACCGAGACTAGTACGTATGTAGAACATCTTTCCACAAAAGCTGGTACTAGGAATGTCATTGCAGTCTTAACGCTCTAATTGAACCTGTAGTACGTTTATCAGACATACAAAACAAACAGATGATGCGTACCCCTCAAAATGTTTTGACAGCTCAGCTAATCTGTAATGTGTCTTTGCCCTGTGCAAAGGATGAAAGCACACAGATGGTTTTGTAAAGCACTTTAAGAGGATGGTATTACCATAGTATCACAAAAGAGTGCCTGCACCTTGCATGCTCACCAAACAGGGGGTGGGTGCTCTTTCGAGTGTTTCCGCATTCAACCCCGAAAGAGCGCCCATGGCAACCTTTGTTTACGTACGTATGTAAGCGTGCATGTGTCAGAGCCCTCTCAGCGCATCTGCATCGCTGGGGTCACTAGAATATCAAGCGCTCGATGAGGTCCCGTGTATCTTTGAGGCAAGCCAACACACATAGAGTCTACACACCACAGATACTGATACACAGACTCATAGAGACTTTCTGCGAGACTATGGTACGTAAAATACAGCTGCTACACACCACAGATACTGATACACATGCTACATCAATACATCAAGATTTTAACGAGTATGTGTCTGTCTGTGCATGACAGAAGTGGGATGTTCATGGGCAGGACTAGACTAGTGACGCGCGACCTTCGCACGTCATTTTACTGAACCTTGAACTCGGCGAAGAATGTTCGAGAACATTGGGGAACAGCTGGGGCTACAAGAGGATGCAATCGGGGAGCAGCAGCTCTGCAAAGAGAGCTTTCCAGCGCCGGATTACTCACGTAGGCAAAAAAGGGGGGCCGGAAGTAGCTGAGTGAGCGAATCGAGCGAAGCTACTTGTGGTTAATTAAGTGGCACTTGGAATAATCAGAAGCACCAAGCAGAGGATGGAAATTGAATAAGTGATGTCCAAAGATGGCACCCTGGAGGACACTGC
Source organism: Axinella damicornis (assembly GCA_963931865.1). Taxonomy (NCBI): domain Eukaryota; kingdom Metazoa; phylum Porifera; class Demospongiae; order Axinellida; family Axinellidae; genus Axinella; species Axinella damicornis. Next base: position 6,337,928 of record OZ007517.1, read on the forward strand.
CTTCACTCTGACAAGGAGTCCTAATATCGTTGCAATTGAAAACTTCAAGATGAGAGCAAGGTATTCTGACAATACCAAGGCTATTGAAAATGGCAGCCATAGAGTATAGCATGACGCTGTTCTGTGAAGCACACACCCACTGGTGTGATTTTGCCAGAGGTTCTAGCACTGCTGTTTGGGTTGTTGAAATCACCCGAAAACTGCGACATTCACACAGCCATCTTTTCACAGGTGCATGTGAAAACAGATGAATCACAATCTTAATCTTCTGGTGTTCATTCTGGCCTAAAAGTGGCAGGACAACTGGACAGTTGGCATTGTACGTAGGTCATGTTGCTGGTGTAAACAACTCACAAGCACTTTTGATCTGTAGTTTAAGGGCTAATGAAATCAGCAGGCTACAGAGAGAGCTACAAATACTGAGAGTAAGTGCAGGTACGTATAGTACCCACTCCCAAACATCGAACATTTCACCCTGATCAGTATACAATTGCTGCAGTGATACAAAATTTTCCTGTTAACATTAGGAGGACAAGGGAAGGTTACAGGCGGAGGTGGGAGCCAACTTCCAAGAAAGGCACCCTGAGGATATGACCCGACCCTCAAAGACCTCAACCATGCTATCTGGCGTGCGCAGTACCCCTGTGGCTACTCGACTACATGGGGCCAAAGTCTTCTCGGTCCTGGATGAAAGCAAGGCTTTCTGGCATATCGAGCTAGAGGAACCATCACCATTCCTGACAACATTCCACACTCCATTCGGATGCTACCGCTGGAAGTGCATACCCTTTGGTATTAGCTCGGTGCCGTACACCTCAGCTGATTGAAGGGGTGGAGGTTGTTGTGGACGATTTTGTGACAGTCAGCTAGAGGAAGTCACGAGAGGAAGCGCTAAACCACCACCAATACCTGGATGCTTTCCTCCAGAGATGCACAGCCCAGGGAATTAAGCTGAATGCAGAGAACGTGAGGCTCAGGTTGAGCAAGGTACCATTCATTGGGCATGTTGTGACAGACCAGGGTCTGTGTGTAGACCCAGCAAAAGTCCATGCCACTATTGACATGCCACCACCCAAAGATGTTGCGGGAGTGTAATGACTCCTGGAATGGTCCAATACTTCCTCCCCCATCTCTCATACATGACAAATCCACTGAGAGAACTCCCACAGAAGGAGACAGAGTGGATCTGGGACCAACCACAGCAGGGGGTTCCAGAGACTTTGAAGCAGGCTGCGGCAAGCGCTTCCGTTTTGCGCAATTACAACCTCAAAGAAGAAGTGTGATGCATCTTGGTGCTGCCATGATGCAGGATGGCCAGCCAGTTGCCTACACATCAAGGGCATTAACACCAGCAGAAAACCAGGTGTGCTCAGATTGAGAAAGAGCTGTTCGCCATTGTATATGTAATGGCATGTTGTGATAGTCGTATCTTAATTAGCACGTTGTATAATATATTATGATGTATTGAATACCTGTTTAGTCCAGTTTTTCGTGTCTGTCTACTGCTCACCAGCTATCTGTCCTTGTACACACTGTACTATAAATGCCGTATATCTTCAGAGTTGATGAGTTGTTGAGTTCTTGCCAAATAAGAGAATGCTCCGCCAAGTGCGCGCCGTTGGCTACATATACACATTCAACCAAGTTGATACCTACATATATACAGTGTGCATGTATGACAGAAAGGAAGTGAATGTGGAGACAGATCTCCAGCCACTAGATATGATCTCACAACAGTGTGCCAAAACAATTGCAGAGGACGCTGCCCCAGAAGTACGTACAGTCTGGGGGTACACTACAAGAAAGCAAGCAGATTGATGTACCTGGCAACTCATCCATTTGAAAGAGTCACTGATTCCATAAAAGGCGAGGATGCTCCAACAGCTGGCCTGGAGACAAACGTGTCCATCGAACCAAGGCCAGATAGTCCGAGCCCCTCAGAGCCCCCACGTGACACCCCAGACCAGACACCAGTTGGCCTGGACTCACACCACAAGCCCCATGTCGATCTGGGAGAGCTTGGAAGCCACCAGACTGGATCACAAAGTACGTTCCTTCGTACGTAAGTTACCACCACATCCACGCACATGTACAGCACAGATCACAGCTAAGTTAACACACTCGCGCGTGTGACTCACGAGTTAGTAGGCGCGTACACGCGAGTGACGAGCTCCGCCCTCGCGTGTGACTCACGAGTACTCGTATATACTCGTACTCGTATATACTCGTACTCGTATATACTCGTACTCGTCGAGTACACGTGAACAGAACACGAGTGACCTTTTGAGTGACCTTTTAGTGAAGACGGAAGCGAGTACCGAGAGAGAACCAGGACGAAAGAGGACGAAAGAGAGCAGAGATAGTTGCGAGTTATAGCACGAACGAGACAGCATGGGGCGCATGAGTGCAGACACAAGGGCAAGGGTAGTGCGGGATGAAATACTAAGTGATTGTGTGCGGGACCGACGTTCGAGATGCTGAACAAAAGCGGTCATTTTCTTGGAAGACGCTGAAGTCTGCTGCTGCTTACTCTGCTGCTGGATGAGGGAGACCAATTGTGACTCATGACGCGAGCGCTACTGCAGGTAACCACAGAACAAAGGCGGCATAAGCCTTTTCTTTGAACGGCCAATGCCGACTCAGCGCTGCTCAAACAGCACACAACAACGCTCAACATCTTAGCATGACTTTACTACGTTAGTTACAGAGCGGGAGAGTACTTACCAATCACCTGGAGCGGCATAAAGCCGTTTGACATCGCTGCCCGAGAAAGCAATATAGAACGCGCACCCTCGCGAGTACACACACGCACTCACTAAAATGATTCGCGTGTTTACACTCGCGAGTACACGCAAATTTTTGCACCAGCACTCGCGTGTTGATTACTCGTCACACGCGTGTAAATCACACGCCACACGCGAGTATTTGTTAACTTAGCTGTGATCTGTACTGTAGTTGTAGCACCTGTCCCTTCGAGTTATATAGATGCATGTAAATTCTGTTTCAGATCAGATGTCTTATAGAGAGATGTCACGAGTAGCATATGGCATGAGTCACTACTGTATTGTAATCTCACGCTCACGTGTGTGACGTAAGTCATCTGGACAAGATTAATCATTTGAATGCTGCTTTATGCTCGCAACCGAGATACACAATTCGTTACACAAGGGGAAAGAGAGATGTGAAGAAAACAATCCATTTGTAATACAAGTGATGAGAGCTTACTGTCCACATAGGTGAAGTGTAGGAATAAGAATGTCAAGCCAATTGATAAAATCCTCATTCCCATACTCTAAGCAGGAATGGGAATAGCTTGAGAATATGTCTACAAGACTATGTCACTGTTTCCATGCACACCAGCTTAATACTAGCCTCATTCCCATACTGCGAATTGTGAATCTGACATGGGTGCTGGGAAGGAGGTTATACACCACTACTACTCCACCCACCTTCGTCTTTCGTTCTGTCCATCTTGCACAGTAATGACGGCGGAGAGGGGTCAAACTGACATGCCAATGACAACCGCTCTTTGAACTCCGTCAGGTATGTCGGGTGGTAGGGCAGTCATACTGAGTGTGTGTATGAGGTGTGTTGAGTGAAGGAGAGAGAGAGCGAGAATGAAGTAAAGACTGTGCATACACAACTCCATAAAACGGAGCAGCCATATACATGGACACTAGCCTCGTTACCAGGCCACGCCCCACTCTTTGTACTGCAAGCAACATAAGCTGAGGTGTGGCCTGGGAATGAGGCTGCATCTTTGAAGCATCCCATCGGCCATGTGATATTGACAAGCCGATAATGAGTGGTGAATTAATTATCACAATTGCAGGCTACCTTGATGTCCTCTCCAGCGGATTCAACTTGCCAGCACCAGCCACAGCCCCAATCCCCTCCTCCCCCACATTGCCGGTTGCTATGGTGAATCCCCCCATCCCTCCTACGAGGGAGGGAGAGTGGAACCCACTCCAGGGGCTGCCGTAGGTGAGCTTCTTGGCGCCACCTCCCCCAGTGCTGCCACCCATGGAGAACCAAAACATGCCTATGAGTATTGCACCTTTGTTGGTGGTGCAAATTTTGGGGTGGGAAGGGCTGAGGGGGAATGGGGAGGAGGGGAGACATTGCCTAGACACTCTATGGCCCAATGTGCTTCATACATGATTCCATTTTTAGGAAAACAAATTGTGTAGGAACCCCCGCCTGTCTACAGCATGCATCATTGCACATGTACAAGACACAGAAAGAGATTACAGTCTACTTACCTCTCAAAACACTCCACAGCTTCTGCTGGATCAGAACTGCTGAAAGTGGAGCGATCAGCGTGAGATACCTGCACAGGGTGAAGGAGTGTGATACGGTGATGGTACATGTATGTGTGACTACACAGTATGTTCCGTCCTTCGACAAAACTGCCATGTAGTTGGTTGAAGGGTGTTACATGTACATACAGCATCGGAGGACCAGCTGTCGCCCCAGACAAGCAGTCCTTGCAGACACGTGGTCCTAGGAACTGAGAACAGAAGTCCCCTCGGACGCACAGTCCTAGAACCAGATGTCCCCCTGGAGCAACAGTCTTAGGACCAGATGTCCCCCCACCCCATTCGAAGTTGGACTGTCACAGATTGAGTATGATCACATGTCAACTGATATCCAATCAGTTCTTCCAAGAACCACGGCCACATTATTCAGCACAAGTGCATCAAGCACTTTCGGGACATACATGTGCTTGTAATTGCTTGGTACAAACGTTTTATTGCATTGCTGCTGAAACTTCCCGTTGGGAGGGGAGCTTGCAAAATCGTTGAACAAATGGTAGCATATAGTCATTATGGGGGACAGCTGGTCCTAAGGAGAAGCGTGGTCCTACATGTAGGGCTAGCTATCCAAGGGGACAAGGGGAGGGGGACATCCAGTCCTAGGACTACACGTCCAGGGGGGAGAATTCATGGGGGAAGTACTCCATGGTCACCTATTCCCATTCCAGCTTGCCATGCAAGTTTTGAACAAAAATTACAACCCGTGCAATGCCACATTCCATCACCGCCTCCGTCCATTCTAATTTGTGCTCAAATTTTTGGTTACTAAGCAACAGACAACAAGCCCACACTCCTCCCCTACATGTGGTCAAGCTGTATAATTATGGACATAAGAAACCAACTTACGAAGAGACCAAAGTCATGTTTCCTGGGGATACACAGTAAGCCACACCCACTTTTATAACCGTAAGGGTTGTGAGTTTAAAAAATAGATATTAAAGTCCATGTAGACTCTATATCTTGGTGCTCACATTGTGCAGAGTGCGGTGACGGTGGTGTTGGTCGTGGTCTCCATGTCAATGGAGCTGGTGATGAGAAGCTCCTTCAGAGAATGTGCGCTTGGGACACCACCCCTGTATACTGCAGGGGAATCCTTCAGTGCATATGTGTACATGCATGTTGGGAGATGGTGCACCAATGTGGACGTGGTGGTGGTGGTGCGTGTGGTTGGGGGGGGGGGGGGGGTGGGGGTTATCATGGTTATTAAGCTCATGATACATGTACGGAGGTAGTCTCGCGGGGCCAGACGTGTGGGTCTGGCCCCGCGAGACTAGTACGGAGGTACCTCACTCACCGCATATTTCTTCGTCTCTAGGGCGCTCCTAATGCTCCCCAATAGCTGTTCCTCTCTGGTAGTCGTCTGGTATAGTCATCTGCAACGTAGACATCGATATCGCACAACAGCGTCGTCAACGAGCTCCTCAGCAAGCCGGAGTTTTCGAGACATTACGTTCCTGATCTCTTTGGTCCAGTCCAGCTGCTGAAGCTTTTCACGAAGCTGCTCATAGTGTCCCAGATCAGTGAAGAGGAGTACCTGATGCCTTGTCTTCTACCAGTAACAGAGGAGCCCTCTGTTCTCTCTCCAAGCAGCAGTGTCCCTTCCCTGCTGTTTTACTTTCCCCACAGTCCTCCAGTTGGAGTGTACTGTGGTCTTGTGGCGTACCTCCTTTCTCGTGCCAAATGGAAGCTGCTCTTTGATACTAGCACTAATTGTCCAGCCAGAGTTGACCGAAACACCATCGAGTTTGAAGTCCCTGGAGGTCTTCCTGGAAGAATCATACTCACCGATTCCTTCTCGACCTATTTCCAGGTGAGAATTCAACTCCCAGCAGCCACAATTTGCTTCAGAGCTGTATCCAGAAGTGTGTCCGCCAATTCGGGAAGCGATCATCGCAGGGTTGCGCAGTGCATCGAGCACCCTCCACTACAATAATTCCGTGCCGCAGGATGCCTTCTTCTGTTCAGGTGAACACAGTTCTACTGCTACACCTGCAGCAAGCTTATTCCAATTAATGCTCACTAGTCATTAGCTGCCCACGTGCGCGCCTGTTGTTGAGCTCGAGCATGAGCGAGCCGTATGAATGGCGGAGTCAACAATTGAGGAGCACCATGAAAGTAGGGGAAACTAGTAAGGAACACTCTGCAAGCCACTGGCGGTTTGGCTACTCCTGGAGTGCATGGCTGCTATATAAAGCCACAGTAAGTTGTATGATGAACTTTGAACTCGTACATGTACATGTACATGCATGGAACAGAAATTAGGACTCTATGAGACGATGGAAGCGTCGCCTAGTCTCGGAACCAGACCCTCCCCCGCACGAAGGGTCTGGTTCCGAGACTAAGCGTCGCCATCTTGCAGGCCTGCAAGTATAGCTACCTCGCTTCTACAGAGAACTCGCATGAGGCCACTCCCATAGTCACAGCTGTGACAGCGAGTCAAAAAGGCTTTACTGAGCTGATTTTGGCCATTGACCATGCATACAGTAACGGAGCGGATTTCCGGACACGGCCCCAGCTTTTGCTCTCTAGGAACAGTTTTTTTGCTAACAACTGCTTAGCATTGGTTTGAATGTAGGGTATGCATGCGCGCTAGTCTAGCGGGCTAGCCCCTCGAATTTTCCCCAGCACGGATCGACTCACGTGACCGCACGGGGGAAAAAGAGGGTCTAGAACTTTGGACCACTTTGCTTGGGCTCTACTCGAAATCGGGTAGAGCCAATCAGATTGCAGCTGTCACGTGGTGATCTTTCAAATCGCTTGGTACAAGCGTTGAGGACTGTCTGAAGTTGCCTGCGATTGCTGTTCTCCTACACAACGACCAAACAGACAGAAGTACAAGCAGCCAACGAGGTTAGCGGGCCGGAATCGACTGACTGCAGTTGCACTAATATTGTGACGTAAACGGACATGTTGTAAGCTTAATTGCATTCTTTCATACCAAGTAAAGTGGTCCAAAGTTTCTAGACCTTACTTCTCCGCGCGCGCATACTGAAAGTGATCGCGCGCTGGAGAAAGCGAAGGGCTAGCTTGTTAGACTAGCATGCGCACTTACCACAATTTGGAAGAATTGCTAATGAAGGTAGCTGTTGGTGAAGGCCGGGTAGAAAGTCCTTGCCCAGGAGCGGCCGGAGGTGAGTCTTGAAGGCTACAACAGCGGTTTTATCAAACGGCTATACTTTTCATGGGGTAGAGAATGCATGTAATTAATTGGCAATGGACGAAAGTGATTCGCCTACACGAAATCAAGACTGCTAAGCTCAGCACATCGGATTTTTGCCAAGTGTCACCAGGCCCACTTCCGCGTTCCATGTGTGGGCCAGGGTACGAGGCTAGTTGAACCCCATGCAGCTGTCTGCTGTTCAGTGTACAGGTGTACTCACATGTGTACCAATCTGGTTCCACATGTGATCCAGCGTTGATTCTCTCTTAATTCCTGTGTCATGTCACACACTCTAATACCGAAGGATGTGCTGTCATTATTTCATCATTGGATGCTGCATATATTCCTGAGGCAAAATATGTTGGTACGTCTGCATTGAATATGATGGCAGTTTACATTTTAAGTATTGTTGATCCTGCAAGCACTACATGTATGTCATAGACAACGTCTGCCTCACATGAGTTGGCAGTGAAATTTCCCCCGTTCGAAAACCTCTCCTTTGTTTGCAAGGCTTGGTATATTTGAACCCCAGCATCTTACTTGTGCGCCATGCTGTTCACCACGCCCCTCAATACACACACACTTGAAATCCACATGTATACAGGGTCCACCTTGCACCTCATCGCTCCAAGCTCCAATCATGCCACTCTTTGGACATGGAGTAAGACTTGCCACATTGCAGCTACATGTATAGCTCTGCCATTGCAGCTAGCTCTGCTCTGGGTAGGCTCGTTCCCAGGCGGCATGGCCTGGGAATGGGGCTCTGCTCCGAGGTTCCATTCATATTATATTTCCCCTTTGCTATGTATGGCTGGCTTCTGTATAGACCCATTGCACTTACGTCACGTTTTCCGTGGCATTTCTGCAGAAACCGCCATCTTGGAGTACCTTTGGCTTCATGTGTGGCATCGATCAAAATGTGTCCTGCATCACTGGTAAGCGTTTACATAGCTCTAATAGCCTACAGATCAATCACATTTTGTTCAATTGAACACATACACATGTACTAGAAGCATTGTTGGTGCATGACTGCATTTGCCAATATTGCCATAGAAGCTTAATTCTGTATGTATGCAACATTGCATACATGTACACATGCGTCATATAGGGAGAAGTCCTGTCTGCCCGGTTCAGTCCGACTGGTGGTACTCTGGCCTCCGCGTCTTTTGACAGACTCATCTGTGAGTGACAGAGTACATGGAGGTGTCCATTACCTCACTCTGCTGTTGGCCCCTTGGCTATCCATGGCTTTATTCCCATTCCTAGATCTGTGGAATGTATGGAGACTGTGAAAACTTTGCTGTCATGAAGGGGCATAGCAGTGCCATCATGGAGATGCACTATTGCAAAGATGGAAGGTACATGTGTAAGTACCTGAACATTATGTCAGTTTAAAGGACTCGTGCAAAGTGCCTGTGTACATGTAGGTTCCTCCCTTCATCTTCTACCTCCTGCTCCTTCTAACCTCCCCATTCCTTCCTCCTTGTCCACATCGTCCTCCCCTCCTTCCTTCTCCCCTCCTCCTCCTCCACCCCTCCTCCTCCTCCCCTCCTCGTCCTCCTCCTCCTCCCCTCCTTCCTCCTCCTCCCCCACTTGTCATCCTTCCTCCTCCTCCTCCCCTCGTCATCCTTCCCTACTCCCCTCCTCCTCCCCTACATTGTATTTCTGCTTTCATCTTCCTCCTGCTCTCTGCTTCTCCTCCTTTTCCCCCTCCTCCTCTTCCTTCCCCTCCTCCCCATCCTCTTTGCCCTCCTCTCTTCCTCCTCCCTCCTCTCCTTGTCCCTCCTCTTCCCTTCTCCCATTCATACTCCTCCCACTCCCCCTGTCCCTTCCCCTCCCCTACCCATCGGTATGCTGTTCTCAGCATGAACAGACAAGACTGGTGCAGTGTGGGACTGTGAGGTTGGGGAGAGAGTGAGGAAGCTTAAGGGACATACTTCCTTCGTCAACACCTGTTGTCCCTCACGCCGCGGAGTGCAACATCTTGCCACTGGCTCTGATGTGGAACCATTATGAGGTAGGACTAGCCACATTCTCAGTGTGCTAAAGGAATGGATTGGAATGGAACCATCGATGTAGGTCTTCATAGCCACATTTCTAATAATGTAGAGTTCGTAGCCACATTGCTAATGCTAATGAGTTGGCATGACAGGTTCATCATTCTCAGTGTGCTACTGGAATGGAACCATAGAATAAAGTAGGGCTTCTATAATGTAAGGCCCTATACTGGTATCCATATTGCACATTTTTCAAAATCTTCCCTAGCAGTTTTTGATAACAAACTTACTCTGGTCCCGCCCAAATTTTCATTATGGTACAGAAAGGTTTGGGATATTATATCGCGTGAGTGATGTCATGGAGGAGAGAGCTTGATTGAATGTGGTTACACAAACTGCAAATATGACAAGCCTGGGATATTTTATCACGTGAGTGATGTCATGGAGGAGAGAGCTTGATTGAATGTGGGTACACTAACTGCAAATATGCGACGCAAAGCTGGCTTATCAAAGCTCCCGACCAACAGCTGCACGGCGTTTGACAGTAGCAACACTTTACAGCCTCTCAGGGAACACTTGTAGCTCTAAACCTTGGACCAATCTGGCTATCCACTGGGGATGGGGGATATATCAATATTATCGTGATATTGAGATATTAAAAGCACTTCATAATTGTATCATGGTGGTTTTACACTATCGTCATATCGATATATTGTTACACTCCTGGTAGGCGGAAAATTGTGCCACGTTTACACTCCTGGTAGGGGAAAAATTGTGCCGCGTAATGTAATGTAAATAGAATAACCTTTGACTACTGCACTGACACTCACATGCTTAAACTCACCGTGCTGGTGAAGTTGTGAGCGCTGTAATAAGTTCTTGTCTTCCCTTTAGACGCCATTGCTGTCTCGATCGACCGAGCATGGTCCTCACGTGACATGTGCATTAATCGGAATGAGCTGCAATACCCAGCTTGTGCAACCAGCGAGTTGTAACCAGTTGCAACACAGCTACCAGCAGTGTGGTTGCCCCTTGTAATAATATTAGGAGCCCATCATAGTCGTATATATTGTGATGGTTTTACATCTTTTCATTATCAGTGGGGCATACTCCCATACAGAATGTACTGTCATGTTGCCATAATGTCACAGTACCTTTGCAGGTACCTAACATGCTCCTGTGACATACGTACATGTTACAAGGGTAATGCAGATCTGTAACATGTATACGTATATTTATCATACACCTACGTTTGAATAATGTACAGCAGTCAATGGGAAAGCCTGGTACACAAGCGCAGTTGATAAAAACCCGTATTTTGTACAGTAGGTCACGTGACAAATTTGTATTAGTACTGTAGGTCACGCGAGAGATCCGTATTATGTACAGTAAGTCACGTGCGCTACAGCAAATCTGTGATAGTTTCGTGTCAGAGACTAGCTGGTACTGACTACCTTTTGGGCTCCTGAAGAGGGCTGACTTACATCCCAGAAGTCGAGGTTGAACTCATTCGTATACTCAGGCATCCCGTTTGAAATGGACCGTACAACTGCCAGTCATCAGCGTGGATCGACCGTACAGCTGCCAGTTATCGGCGTGGCTCCGCCTTGGGCTTGGTACGCAGGCCTTGTCGCCCAAGCGTTTGTAGCTTGCCGTACTAACGCGAAGGGTTGGCAACCAGAAATGAAAATATTGTCGTCAAGCAAGCTATGGTAACGCGCATTCGCTACGTTCATTGGTAGAGGAACATGCAATGAAATTCCAGGTTTGTATGATAAAATCAGTATCACCATAGTACCAAGCTATACCAGAAACATATCACTCATTTGTTGCCTTCGGCATTGTTACTCGTGCTTCGCACTCGTAACAATATTACGGCAACAAACTCGTGATATTTTCCGGTATAGCTTGGTACTATGGTGATACTTATATAGTATTCTGTGTATTACAGACGAGAACAGTCATGCATGTGACATGTGTGTTATATGTCACATGTCTGTGCCAGGTTAGGAATTGGGACATTTCCGGTTTGACACAGGCCTGCAACAGATCTGTTATGTGCGTCTGTACAGGTACATGTGTATGTACAGACTAATCTGTACAGGTACATACATACAGACTGGGGGGAAAACTCTCGCAGGCCTGCAACAGGCCTGCACTACAGGTGTACATTACAGGCATATAACAGATCTGCAACAGGCCTGTGTCATGTAGCAGACCTGTGCATGCTACTGCAGGTCTGGAACAGTACTGGTACATGTATGTAGACCTCAGTACTTGTACAATGTACAGACCTGTACAGGTCTGCTACATTGATGTTACATGTCTGTGCACGGCCATCAGATTCTGCCTGGGTCTGTCACAGTTGTGTGACATACCTGTAAATGGCATGATATATAGTACACAACGTTACTAACAAGCACTATTAACTCTCTACGGATGAGTATGGCTGGCTGCTCATATGCAGTCTGTAGGGACGGAGTGTCATTCCTTCACTTCTTCATTTCGTGCCTTGCCTCGCAGCACTTCTGTGTCAGATCGCGGTTGAGAAGGCTGTAGTTCACCTCCAGGTGCTTGTCTTTGACTAAGCCTGCACTTTGAGAAAACAATATCATGCAGACATCATCAGAGACAGATCATCGATAGCATTGTTTATCTGGGGGTTGATCCCTTTTGTTGCACTTGAAGTAGCAAGTCTTTCAGTGGAGTAGAAGATTCCAATGAGTGTCCTCATCAGCCCTGGCTTTGCGAGCTCAAGGGCAGCCGTCAGCTCAGATTTAACAATGTATACAGTATACGCCACACTTCTCCTGGATCTCAACTTTCTGTAACCAAGTTATAATTCCCTGTGAGCATGTATGCAAGTTATACCAGGAACTTACCTGGGTCCAGCGGGCCAGCCTCAAATGCCTGCTGCTCACGGGAGAGTTCGCTCGATGATATTGCCTGAACTGGTGGGTTCTTTGAATGCGCTGGCTAAAAGGAGAGTTGCAGCATGCTAAAACGTGTGTACTATTACGGTACACTTGTAGACTCACTGATTGGCCAGTGCTCGTAGCATGTTGCTGATGTGGAGGTAAAGACTAGTCAGGAGAAGTCTTTAGATTGGCGGAACCAGGAATGTGAGTATACACACACATTGTTAATTGTAATGAATATAGTACGTACTTAACACAAACCCAGCAATTCAAGCATGGCATGGTTTCCTGAATATTTTTCTCCCTCCTTTCCATATTGGATAGCTGAATGGGAAGCAAAAGATGATAGTATTGTTTTACCAAGAACCAAAATACCGGCTGGCTGGCGATACTGCTCAACGCCTCTGTGGTGTATTAGCTGTTGTTGTGGAAGTGGTTTTCCACATTGAACTATTAATTTACTAAAGCCACCATTTTCCCACATTTAACGGACCTGATTTAGACTAAGACTAACAGTGGGAGGTTAATTAAACTACTATGTGAATACTATCAAGGGTGTCTTTGGCGGCTCGATGCACCCTTGATACTATGCAGGTATTACCATACACACAACCTGTTCGGTAGAAGTGTGTTCAACTTCAAGCTGCGAATCACTGGGTTTATCGCAGGTACCACCACTGAGGTGACTGACAAGTTATGTCTGGTAGGCCAATTGACCCGGAGTTGGTCCTGCATGTAAGGAAAGAAGCATGAACTATTTGCACTGACGTAATAGTAATAACGTTTACTTACTTGGCAGGTCCGTGGAAGGAGCTGAAGTCTGCAACTTCATATCATATAGTTGCTTCTGTGTATCTTGCAGGTCTGCCTCCAACGAAACAACCTTCTGCTCACTTTCATCCAACTCCTTGAGAAGCGAAGTAATTTTGTTTTCTTAGGCCTTTATTTTAGCCTTCAGCTCTGCTTCCCTATCCTCCTTCACACAAACACAGCTGCTGCCTGCTGGTTACCAGTTTCAGTGGCAGCCAGTTTCCGGGCCTTCGCCTCCAACCTCGCCTCCTTCCTGGCAGATGCTGCTGATGTCGATTCTTCTGTCAGCTTTCTTTTGCTCTTCTTGTTTTTTGTCAATTTGGCCTCAGCCTCCTGCGTTGTTGTCAGTTCTCGCTCGAGCTCTTGCTCCTGCGTTGTTGTTTCTGGTTCATTCTCAAGCTCCTGCTTGTTATCTGGAGTAAAATGCATGCACATTTATGATACAGTACGTAGCCACTCCCCTACCGGGTGTCATGCAACAGGTGCTACCCATGTAGTGTCGCTGGGTAGCACTTTTTCCCTGTGCCCCATTGGAAAGTGCATTTGCAAGGTACGTAGGATATCAATCACTTGCGGTTCTCAGATCCATTTACGTGGAATGATACTTGTTCGCTGTTGCTCTTCTGTCCACCGTACGAGAGCGTACTGGAACTACATTGCAGAATAGCTTGTAGCTGCCGCAGCTGTGTGTGCAATAACGCATAGGAGGTATTTTGACAGTAATAATATCGTTTTGTCTTCAATTGCTACAATGCGTAACTCCATTCCCATTCTTTAAGTTCTCCATAAATGGTTTGCAGTTCTCCCTTGTGGTTTTACGTAATGTTTGTCCTCTTTGATTCAGTTCAAAATTGTACAGAAGTACATTTACGTATGTTGTCGAGTGAAATTGTTGTATGAGGTCATTTGGATTGGCGTAGCCACGTTGCACTTCTCTCATGCTCCATCCACACAATCTCCACTTCACGGGTGTCAGCTAGATGATCAGGGATCCTTACTACAGTACCAATTTGGGGCACACTCCCCACCCACTCTGGATGGTTGACCGCCACCAGTCTCCCTGGGTTTAAATCTTTGGGCATGTCGGCATTATGCTGCACTGCAGTCTTGCCTCGCAGGTTTCCGATGTATATCTGAAGGAATTGTGCAATGTAAATCACTGAAAAACAATAAGAAATCTAGACATGATGGGATGCTATATATGTAGTGGAGGCTAGTGCCTCGGTTCTCCAGCTGCATGTGCTTTTTGCTGGCTGTCAGGGTTCTGAAGGCATATAGGAATGGGACATTCTGCCCTGTCTGGCTGTGGGAAGACGTGACAAATAACTTCCAAGAAGGAGTGGTAGTTGAGGGTCAGAACTATGGCAGATGTCCTTATCTGCCTCCGCTTGGCGTAGCAAGGATGCACATGATCCATATATTGCTACTTGATATTGTCCACTGAAGTTAGGAAGCGCACTATAGCTAGATTTGCTGGAATTGGCTGTTCATCCTTAAAATAATTCGTCGTAAGAAACTACATGGTGAATTCAGTGGTCTCGGGTATTCAATGTTACGTGTACATGTAAATGCAAAGTATTCTGCAATCAGTGAAACGTTGAGCATGAAACAGTAATACTATCACAGAGTCGGTAGACTCTGTATGTAGGGATACGACGTACACGCAATATATGCTAATACAAAAGAATCTCTCCAAATCTCAGAAACGGTACACTTATAAGCCTTTATAACCACATACCGTTCATCTTCGAGTGTTTTCATGACCAACAAGACTCCTCGCGTCGCGAAAAACCGTCGCGAAAGTACCACACAAGGTACTCGCAAAACGGGCAAATTGTTTTTCTTTCTTCTTCTTCTTTCTTCTTCTTCTTCTTCAGACGGGCTAGCTCTACGTCGCCTCAATCTCTCATGATGGTTTTCGCACGAAAAAGCAGCATTTCACACTGAGTAGTGCACCTGGCCATCGCTTTTTCGCAACCTCCAAGTTTTCACCACGCGGCTGCAGCTGCCCACTTAATAACTATGGCTTCTTTAGTCACGCCATTTTCTCGTTTGTACGCATGCGCGATCACTTAGCAACGAACGTAATTATTACTCAAGATCGCTGAATTAGAATTGTCTTGCGCCGTTGTGGTTTACTACTGTGTTCTGTGAGGGCTGAATGCCTATCTATAAATCTTGCTACTTCTGGTATAGCTAATAATATTATGGTCTTCAGAGTTCAGACAGGGATCACTGCCTTAGTATCCATCCAGAAAAGGGTTGACTTGAGTCTGATTCTTCAGCCAATGTGAGTACCGGAGTCAATATTGTCCATAAACCAAAGCAAGGCTCCTACTACTTGTGAGGACACCGACTTCTGCTCTGTGATGGCAAATTGCATCCGCTGCTGCTAAAAAAAAGACATAAACAAGTAATAAAAAACATTTGAAAATGTAACAGGATGTAGGGATACCAGAACGGCAAAAAGTAAGGAAACAAGGCAGGGATGATCGCACAAAACAGTGAAGTATACAATCCCCCTACATATCTTTTTCATTATACACGTATATGGAAAAAGATCTCTGTAGGGGGGGTTGTATACTTCACTGTTTTGTGCGATCATCCCTGCCTTGTTTCCTTACTTTTTGCCGTTCTGGTATCCCTACATCCTGTTACATTTTCAAATGTTTTTTATTACTTGTGATAGTATAAGCAAGTAAGTACTATATAAGAACAAGAAGGACAATGCAAGCAGATAAACATAAAGAAACAAATCTATGACGAAGGATGGGAGAGGTTACATGACAAGATGAGGTGGATGGTGGAATCGTGATCACAATCAAACAGCTGAGTCTCATTCAATTCAAGACAATTTTAGCCTTAACCAACTGCTTACGAAGAGTAGAATGACCCAGAAGAATGTATGAAGGGCGAGAAACTAGATGAGAAATAGAAGGATAGGCAGCAAGAATGATCGATTTAAGGTGAGAAAAACGAAGATGAGGAAGGAAGCGAAAGAAGGGACGAGCCAAATGTGGAGTAACATGGGAACGTGAGGACATGAGGTAAGCATTGCACTAAGCTACGACGTCAATTGACAAAAGAAACCGGATAGTCATGAGCACGGGCATACTTTGGTGGAGCAGTTTTACCTTGGACCGTGGCACGAGCAAGTGCATGAGCAGATCCACCACAGTATGTCCACCTCCCAAATAGCCTATGTTATCTGCAAAACAATTGAGCATAGCTCGCTTACCAACTCAACAAGAACTTACCTAGCCTCGTTCCCAGTCCCACACCCAGCTTTTCGTCACTTGCAGTACGGTAAAGCTTTACCGTACTGCAAGCGACGAAAAGCTGGGCGTGGGACTGGGAACGAGGCTAGAACTTACCTGCATCAGTCTACACGTACCTCTGCCATAGTACCGGTAATACTGCTGTCCTACAGCCAAGCTGCCTGCCGCACTAGTCCAATGATACACGTAGAATGGTGTTGTCTAAATGAAGTTGTTGAACCCTAACTGCCTGCTGGCTAGCCTTGTTTAGTGTGCTCACACGTGATCCAACATTCATTCTCACCTAATATACTTAGCAGCCAGTTATTGGCTGTGTGACACACTCTAAGGACGACCTGTCAGAGGCGGGTTTTAGCACAATCTAAACCCATTTTTTTAATACCCTCTTTGCCTGTTCCATGCTTCCAGTCTAAAGGTTACCTCAGCTCTACCACTTCCAACACTAAGGTGGCGGCATGGATTGCTAAAAGCAGTGTCTCTTTCTACATAGTATTCTCACCAGCTATAGCTTTTGAACCACACTGAGTTAAAATGACTTATTCTTGATTGCCACAAATGTTGAGGGAAATCAACAAGTGGGCGGAGTAGGCTTTCATGGGGGCCTGAACTGCAGTCGATGTACTGGTGGTACATGTTCCGACAACTAGATCGGGCACGGGCAACTAGATTGGTGGATCTAACATAGTTTTTTTCCAGCAAATGCATCAGCGCTGATAACATTGGTAGTGCCTCCACTGGGGTTCTGTACCGTCACAAAGTTACCCTGCTAAGTCTGCTGTGCTTGTCTTTGCGGAGCACTCAGGCTCATGCTAGGACTGTCACCATCGTCATCGAAAGTCTGTTCTTTGACCACTGGTGGTAGGGGTAGACTGCTTCAATTTATACGTAATACTACTGTCATGACATATCTATCTATAGCCCATGCCATGTGCTAAACTCAAAATATTTTTTACTAGGCCAGAGCCGAGTTGGCCGTGCCTGTGTTCTTGAATGAGAACTACACGCACTGGTATAAAACGTGTTCTCTCTACCTATGTATGACATTTCTCACTTGAAAAAATATCCTAGGCTCTTCCTTTTTGCCCATGTAAAGTAGAGCTTGAGAACAAGGCTACACGTATTAAGTTATCCCTTTTGTTTTTCTTCTCCTCTCAGCTGTGGGACATTCGGAAGAAAGGTGCTGCACAAACGTTCAACAGTATTACCAGGTAATTTGGGTAATCACTAGTTCAGTCGTATACAGAATAATGACACATGGTCAGGTGATCTTTTATGAGTGCCACGTACACTCACATGTGCAGGGTTCATAGTTCCATTTAGGATATTTGGTGGGGGCTTTGGGGGGGGAGGGGGGGGGGGGGGGATAGCATGTCGGTTCATCTATACTGTGATAGCCACACGTCATCATGGTATCAGAGGAAGACTACCACCAGCCGTGTTACTTCTGCGTCCAAAAATGTATCACTGCTAGGTTGCAGTATCAGCCTTATTGGTAAATGTTTCAAAGGCAAAATCGTTAGTGCATAATGTGTGTAGCCAGGAGCACATGAGCCGCCGAAGGAGTGTTGAACTGGTATAGACATGTTGTAGTCCCTCACACCTTATGGTCATACCTTATATGGAAGACCTCTGCGGTACCGTGTAAGTGGCTGCTGATAATATTCACAATTTGCGGGCGGTACGCATAGCCAGAACGATCGTGCATCTGCTTCTAAACATTTCTAACACTGCGAGTTAGCCAAGGCCCATGGACAGACCTGCCTCAGCGGAACAGGGCTACATGAAAGCATTCTACGTGAGAGCGAAGGAACCATGCAAAACGCTCCTTTCCAGACGTGTACTTCTGAAGAAGGTTGCAGAAACCAAGTAACAGGTAGCTCAGTAAGATAGTAAGATTCCACACGGTTTGTCATTCAGGGTATTACGTAAACTGGATCGCTTCCTTCTCGTTCACTGCACTTGATGTTTCACAGAAGCTTCGAAGATGGACATATCCATTTTATGCAGTCTCTTTAACCAGTAGTGTAGTTCATTCTAGAAACGCAGTGAACCTTCGTTGGTTTGCTTTGTCAAAGCCGCTGCACGTAGTGCCATCGTCCTAGGCAGCTACGTAGCTCTAGTATCTATATACAGTACTTCAAAGAATCTGGAACCCCTCCCTAGATCAGGTCAATTAGAGGGGCACGGTGGATCTCTCCCTGCCGGTATGCCAGCAATGGGGCTCTGTGCTGAGTTACAATCACTACATCAGTGCAGTGTACGTGTATCACAATTCTCAGGTCAATCACACACGGTAGACTTGTGGACCTCCCTAGTATACCTTTAATCAGTATTCCGGAAGTTACATCACATGGAAAATTGATACAATAATGTTTCCTGGGACTGGTATGCACCTGTACATGTACAGTGCACGTCACTAGCCTCGTTCCCAGGCTCCTCCCCCTGCGCGCGCCGACGAAAAATACAGCCTGGTATGCTTTCGCATGTGATATGCGGCACGTTGACGTCACTGCTATAATTCACTTATCTGTTACGTCACAACTGGAGCGTGCCGACTTCTGTGGCAGCGATTGATCGACATAGGAAGATTTACCGATGGCGACGACTGCGGAGAACGTTACCTGGCAATACAGACACCCGTGGATAGCGGTACAGTTCAGTATAAGGTACAAAATGCAACTTACTCGTTCCAGACTGTCCGGTGACGATAATCTGTCCCCGAGGATTGATGAGCGCCATTTACTGCACAGCGTGGTGTTTGTTTACGCTTCTACAGGCTAAGACTTGTAACTCTTGGTTGCATGCTTCAAAACTACATACAATTTTATACAGCAGCTGCTGCACGTGAGTGACGTGAACACTTACACTGCTGATGTTTGGTGACCTCGACATGCGTCAGTGCCGTGGAATCACGTGCGAAAGCGTACCAGGCTCTCCTCCTCCGTAATTTTCTTCACCGCGTGCACAGGGGGGAGCCTGGGAACGAGGCTAGTACGTCACTGCATGAGCTAAATAACAACTAGCAACACGTGACTCATGGAGGGAGATTCGCGATCATGTTGTGTTGAACAGGCTGATCTACGTACGTGTACATCACGGGGCACATGCTGTACGAGAATTACACAATCATTGTTTTTGGTTCACAATCAATGCATTAACTAGAGGTGCTCAGCAGAGCATGTACCCCGTGCGCTGCTTTTACTGCCGATTTGTAATACAGCATGCACGATGAGATTGCTAGGGCCTACTGATTTTAATGCAACATGCATGCAGAATAGGATACCGTAAGTTGTGGCAGTAATGTTAGAAACTGGGTGGGGTCAAGTTGTATAAATTGGAACAGGGCTAATTGTCGACTTTCGCGCAACTTTTCTCAGCCTCTCAAGTGGATCTCTGGTCTGTGAGTTATGTAGACGCTAGTATTTTCTGAATTCTGACACTATTCTGAACTAAGCCTTCAACTAGGCCTTCACTGCTCAAACTGCTTGGACAGACAGACAGGCAGACGGACTAACTGACAGACAAACCGATCACTCTACCCCTGCTGCGCATGCGCGAACCAGGTAATAATACGTATGTCCTATCAGTAGGTCCAATCAGCTACAGGGTACGTGCAGATTGTAGCTGTTGACCCAAACAACCTTAATCATTGCATTGTTAACCTTGTACTACCACGGGGCCACAGTTACCAAATTGCCAGACGCAATCCTCCTTTTGCCTTGGCCTGTGAACCTGTGAACCAACAACCAACCATGACATCATAATGACGTGTGCGTAGTATACGGAGGTATACGGTCCAAGAAATAAGATATACGGAGGTGCTCAAGTAATGGACACGTGCAATGAAGGTTGACGAGCACGTTGACGATCCAAGGCCGTGGAGGAAGAAGCGCGTCCTCCTACCAAGAAGCTCTGCAGTTGTGGGGCAGTTCTCTCATCACTGAGCGCACAACTGACTAAGCGTATATCACGTCTGAAAACACTTGGCTGGGTCGAATCACTTGAAGGTACAGGCAGCGAGTTGGCTGCTGGTGCCCACATCCACCAAGAAGAAGCCTGTGGTGCAGTGCCCGTGTGCAGATCTGAAATTGAGGTAGGGAGAGGGCCTAGGGGGGATAGGGAGGCGGTTTTGACAGCATAAAAGGCTAGAATCCCTGGAAGTACCAAATTGCCACTTGAACACTTTTTTGCCTGAGGGGAGAATCAACCACAACCAACTAAATGGCATTGCGTCTGGCAATTTGGTAACTGTGGCCAGTGTGCACAGAATATTCAGGAAGGGTGAATGAATTACTTAACCTTTTGTGAATACTCTAAAAGCAACTAGAGGTGTTCATAGAACACATACCCCACGCTGAACGTCTACAGGCCAGGATGCATGCAGTGCAGCTACAATCAACGTGACATCTCTGCCGCGGCGGCTATAGCGTATACTGTGTTTGTGTATGGCCATATCCAAGGTGTGGGAGTGACCGCTTACCATAATTATATAAACATTGTGAAGCTGGAGAGGTGGGGCCAAATGTTACGAATAATAGGAAATAGCCGGGAAAAGCAGCCGAAACAATAGCCATGATGTCTGTGAAGTACATAGATCGTGACTGTTTTCTAGCGGTCATCTCAAAGCATGAAGTTTCCAAATGCACTGCGCGTCCTGTTCTTGATGGGACTCTGAGGTCATGAAGGTGTTGAGCCAATGTTATGAATAGTTATGAAAAGTAGGTAATAGCCGAAATACAGCGAAACGGAGCGTCTTGACTTCAGTCAGGTACACATAGAGCAGTTTTTTGCTATTTGCTATTGTTTGACTCCATTTCGATGGTTTATGAGGGTCTGTGTGGGGAGATTTCAATTTTTTTCGCCTGACTGACAGACGACTGACTGACGGACAAAACCGATTGCTTAACCCCGCTTCGCGCATGCGCGCGCGGGGTAATTGTGTCGATTGACAGCACAATTACGTGGATTCTTTTGCAATGGCCACGCCCACCGGATGTACTTTTCCATGCACGTGGTTGAAAGACGCGATCTGTGTTTGACAGTAGATCTCCTGCGAATGAAGTAGCTACTGTATTGGTGAAAGTATCTTTGAGTTCAAGTTGGAGCAAAGGATGAAATTTATCCGATCGGAGAAAAAATCAGGCTGAGATAGCTCAAAAGAGTACGCTTTTTAAAGTGTGGCGCTAGTATTAAATTTTGAGAGGCTGACCAGTTGGCGTGTACGTGTACACAGTGCATGAGCCAGTTTGTGTTCTGCCTTCTGAAGATGTGTTAGTCCTTACTCCCTTCACCTGTATTGGAGAAATTCCTCTTGGACTGGGCGGAATGAAATGTGACCGGTTTACTCCCAGCACAGGTAAATCATACAAAAATAGCAGAAACAGTACTATATATAGTGTTTGAAATTGTTTGCACTGACGATTGAGCAGGAGGGTTCTGTACCTGTGAGGGCAGAGGGACCAATTGCGTAGGTTCAAGGCTGTTTTCCAGCCTCAGCACAGACAGCCTAAGACTGGATACCACAACTTGTTTAATATTCACTTTCAGTTTCTGAATCAGTGTCTGTACAGCAATGTGGATGGCATAATTATGGGAAAGGATAAGTGCTAGAGTTGGTGTAAATCTATCAGTAGAAGCCTTGTAGGAATCCATATTATGCTGATGATATTGTGGGGGATAGTGTTTACAGGTAAACCAGTAGAAGCCAGGGATAGAGAGCACAATGAATTACGCTCCTTCCCTGGCCTGACTTTATACAGTTTCCCTTTGTTCAACTGAATGAGGCAAAGGGTCTGGGGAAAGACTATGCAGTTAAGAAACTAAGTACTACTCACGTGACCCTCAACGAATCAGACCCCTCAGAATCAATCGCATGACGGAGCAGTAAATCGCTTATTGCACACTTGAGTGTGCATTATGTAATATTTATATACCACTTTGCCGTGCATTACGGGTTTTAGTGCACGAGGGCAATCTAGTTAACGGTCGAGGGCGAGATAATGCACGAGCCGAAGGCGAGTGCATTATCCGCCCGAGACCGTTAACTAGATTGCCCGAGTGCACTAAAGCCCATAATGCACGGCAAAGTGGTATCTAAACTGCTTAGTGCAACTCACCGACCCGAGACAGCCTTTGATCTTTGAAAAGTATGCATTATCTAGATAATGCACACTAAAGTGTGCAATAAGCGATTTAATGCTCCGTCATGTGATCGATTCTGAGGCGTCTGATTCGTTGAGGGTCACGTGAGTAGCACTAATTATAGATAATCACTTTTCGAAGATCAACGGCTGTTTCGGGTCAGTGAGTAGCGTTAAGTAGTTTAGATACCAGTTTCCAGTGCATTACGGGCTTTAGTGCACTCGGGCAATCTAGTTACGGTCTCGGGTGGATTATGCATTAACTAGATTGCCCTTGTGCATTAAATCCCGTAATGCACTGCAAACTGGTATTTAAATATTACTTGTGGATTCTGGTGGTCTGTTTTGGCTGGTGCATCTGCACCCTGGTCCGCATTGCCTCTCAGCACGCTTGCAGCTACACTGCTGAGTACTGCAGCCTTTCTTGCAGCCACATGCATCCACGCAGTAGGAGCGCCACCTGATCCTGCACTCTCTTCATGTTCTCCTCCAAGTCCCACTCAACTGAAATCGATTCACCCCGTACTCTCCATCCATAGTTGGTGATTGGTGGTAGTTGAAGGTATCTACACTGTGCTTGCTTCCAATACAGAAGTACCCACCTTGATCGTAACCAGTGAAACCTTAGGGCATCAATTGAGGGAATGAGGTTATCCTCAGAATCCACTCTCTTTCCCATATTTTGCGTTCAGGGTTTCAATCCAGGCCACATGTCTTGCTGCTGGTGATCTGCTTTTGTTAGACACGGAATGGTAGTGAGGCACTGGTGATTCGAACTGGTTCCTGAATGCTGCCAGGTTCTTTAAGAAATAGACAACACCAACTAACCTCAAGAAGCTGGAATCTTCTGTGGCAGTAGTGGCAAGGTTTCCTGGTAGCGATTCACTATCAGAGCAGATGAATGGTGCAATCCTTAACAGTGCACTCGGGAAGAAAGCCTTGCTTGTTTGGGTGAAAAGGATGTGAAGTCACACCCTGTTACACACATAGAGTGCCCATAGCGTGGCAAGGCGGTCTTAAGAATGTTGCACATTTCAGGGTCTTGGGTTACAGCATCTGCTAGGCCATGGAGACTAAGTACAGGCTGTAGTTGACTTCCTGAAGGGTTGATCTGGAGCATCACTTCTCGGCTGATGAGATTGACTGCTGTTGCTGTCATACCAATGTCAGTACCTGGAGAAAAAAATAACAGCTTTTTGGCATCAGATTTGCTGGCATGTAACCATATTCTGGTATCTGCATTCCCAAACAAATTCAGTGCTGGATGACACTCATTTGAATACCAGGCTGTGTCTCGTAGCACTCCTTGTGAAGCACCAGCCACCACTAGACGCTGACTACCACTGAGAAGGGATGTGGCACCTCGAAGCAGAGCACTACCAAGATACTCAACAAGACTGTGTTTGCATGTGCGGCAAGCCAGTACAACCTCGTGCCATTTCCGGGGTATTGGTGTATCAGGGTTTCATACGGGGGGGGGGGGGGCTGGGATTCCCCCCCCCCCCCCCCCCCGAAAACAGAAGACAATATAAATTTAATATTAAACTGGTTGGACATACCCAGATCTGAACATGTCAAAACATGTCAGTTGGTCACAATCCTGTGTATGATATGACGTGCCGAGGGAATGGGAGGGGGTGGGGCTTGCATGGGTTGCCATGTGTCCCCCCCCCCAGCAAAAAATCCTGTATGAAACCCTGTGTATTGTCAGAAAAGTGGTAGTGCTCATGCTGTGGTATAGTTTTTGGATCTTGACGGCTCACTCAATTGCTTTGGGGTGATTCGATAGCCTCCAAGGATCATCAAAGATCACATGGATTTCCGGAACTTCAAGCCGAGAGCACTGAGAGATGAAACACTCCAATAGGAATGCAGTGTAATTCCACATGGTGGAATGTGAGGGCGAAGGTGTTGTGTTAATGATAAACATGCCCTCTAGAATCACTAGGTCTGGGATCCATAATCTGTTGATGACAACCTGCCCTTTGTGCCTGTTTTCAAGTACGGTTGTAGTGGCACTCTTCTTCCCCTTGTGAGGAATTCCATCTGAACTTGCCAGTGCTCGGGGAAGCTCAATAAACTCTGCAGTTGGTGGCCTTTCCTTACTACGTTGACACCACACTAGACGCTGTTTCAAGCACTTGGACACTAACTTCTTCTCTTTCTCCAAGGTCTGTTATGTAGTTAAATGCATCCTTCCTTGTTTCAGGGTGATCAGATGGCAGACTGTCAATGAGGCTGCAAAGATCAGCATCACAGCTGGTGAGTCGTTACAATTTGTAGCTGAGCATGATAGCGTGTGGAACAGAGCACGCTGTCATCACTGATAAACACCGTGAATTCTGTTCTGAAGCTATAGTACTCTAAGTCTTGTACTGTGGGGGATCTGGGCAGCAGCGGATGTCTTTTTGTGCACAGTACAACTACAAAATAGGCATTTTCTCTTGCTCTACGTGTGGTCACGGTCATGTACAGCCCTGTGCAGCTGCCTGTAGTGGGTGGGACACAACGCTTTTCCATCAGGTGTGCAATAAAGGCTGTGGTATGTCCATCAAATCAGCCTTTTCGGATGTTAAGAACCTTCCCATTATCACCTTCTCCTTGTTTGTGCACCCAACACAGCAACATTTTGTCTTATCTTTCCACCTTGGAATCCACTTGGGATTCTGGGTATGTCGCTGAATGTCTAACTGGCATGCACGACAGACTTGGGAGTTTTGAGGAATACTTTCGTACTCCATTAGGCGGTCCCATAGTGTTTGGTCCCAACTGTCTAGCCTGAGGTACTTTGGGTAACTAAGTTAGCCCTACAGAGTGCACAGCTGTG
The DNA here is from genome assembly GCA_963931865.1 of Axinella damicornis. Classification (NCBI taxonomy): domain Eukaryota; kingdom Metazoa; phylum Porifera; class Demospongiae; order Axinellida; family Axinellidae; genus Axinella; species Axinella damicornis. The sequence continues at coordinate 6,363,374 of OZ007517.1, forward strand.
CAGGGTGTCGTCCTGATGATCCTGTGTATTAAAGGATCTTAACATAATTACATGTATGTATAGTCTATGTATCTGTCCATCTATCTATCTGTCTATGACATCATTAAGTAACGAGGGGCAACCACACTCCTGGTACCCGGTTGCAACTCATTGGTCGCGCAAGCTACACGTTGCAGCTCATTCCAATTAACACACTGTCGTGTGAGGACCATGCTCGGTCAATGAAGTCGGCAATGGCATCCAAAGGGAAGACAAGAACTTGCTACAGCGATCGCACCTGTGTGGTCAGAATCTTTGTGGGGCCTTTATAAGAGCTGTATTGGCAACGAAGAGAGCGCTTGAGCAATGGCGGCCAACGGCGAGACAAAAGTACTGGTATCTCCACCACCACTGTGAGTTTCAGCACCAAAATTGTACGCTTGGGTCACTGCATGATAGTGATCACGACGGTGTAATCAAATCTTTGCAGGCCATTCCTAAGGTAGTCAAAGGTTAATTGATTGCATTACATTACGCAGCACAACAGGAGTGTAATAGTTATACATTTGTAGTACAGTTGTCAGGGATTTATGGCAGTAAACCAATTAACCGAGTCCGACGGCGAGGTTCCCAGACAACTGTCTATATATAAGTGTTATATATCCCTTGAGGCTGTGTAGCCCCTCCCCCAAATAGTCCAGTACTCCAATTTACATCCCTGTGTGTCTGTGCATCACGATATGACATTGACAAGCTCATTGCTGAACTGGAGGAGCCTGGTGCCTCAACATTATACTGTTCTGTGTAGCTATGGCCAACACTGTCGCTATGCTTGCACGGTTTCTTCAATTTCATTGGTTCATAGTTATCACCCTGGGGAGGGAATTATGAGCCATGATTTCCCTGCAAGTTCCCTTAGGGAGGGAGTTATGGCTTATTACCACCCTCTGCTTAGATACAAATGGGACATTTACGTAATTTGTTTTGCTACAGTAGATGGCCTTACTCTATCCAGAGGCTTGTAGCATGAGTATGAAGCTAGTTATGTTATGACAATGTCCCCCTGCTAATTTTTCCGTAAAGTACCTTGCTTGCCATGGAGTTTCAGTGTGCACGATCGCTGCAGAGAATGTGGTTATACATGATTTGAGTATAAGTAGACTGTGATATCGATGTGATGCTATTCCTTTTACCTCCTCTATGGAAGGAGAAACTGCCAAGCTCTTGAGATGTAGTGACATACTGCTACAAATAATAAGAAAATTCATGCAATCAATTTGTTGATCAATTTGCAATCAATTTGTTGAAGAACAATTCATTATGATTGTGGGGGAGGAGGGAGGGAGGGATACATGTAGGTACCTTGCACTGTGAGTGGAGCGACGCTGTGGCGAGCGTTAAAGACTTGAAAGTGGACGTATAGCAGCTATGCAAGTGTCTGACTGATAATCTCCTGTTTGCATGCGCAGCTGCTGGTGCATATTATTATTTTTCTGCTGCCTTACTGTTCTGTTTACAACCACCTGCAAAGCAACCGCCTTCGCGGTAACTTTTATTTTGACGAAACTTCTTGTCTCTGTTCCATCAAGAATCCTTTCACCAGTTACAAAAAATAGGTACATATAAATTCATAAACGTTCTAGGATAGGAGCACACAAGGAATGTGACTGCGTGAGTGACCCTTTTTTCAGAGAAAATTGAGAGGGCGGGGCTGAGCAATAAATGCGTGCCCGGCTCTGCTAAAGGAAATGTATGACTTCTGGTACGCTGGTGTAAAGACTGGATCACATGCACTGCATGCAATGTATACAAGGTGGATCATGCACATGCACTGCATTCAGTGTACACCTAAGATTGAACACAAGTGCACAATTTGTTGTGCACCTCAATGAAAGCCGATTGATTTTTCCTACCTGGCATGTTTTTTCACACCGCAATGAAAGACTAGCTATTTTCTGTTTCATTCCACAGAGGCTGCAGAGATGTTCGTTCCATCTCCCTTGCTGTCACACACTTGCACTACATGAACATAGCCCACAGGGACTTCAAGGTGTGTGCATGGCCCCGGGATAATTATGGATCATGTACACGTACTGTGTGGTCATGTACTTGCACCAACATGTCCACAATATGCATACAACTTAGTTACATAGCAACAAGTTTACAGCTTGTTTTTGAATTGTTTGGGCAGCTGTTTTGTAGCGAACTCAAGAACAATGAAGCTGGATGACGAAAAGGACTGAATACAGCCTTCTTTTGACGATGAAAAGGAGGTTTGCTAAATCAAATTATTGCTGGATGGGTAGGGAGAGTTGGCATGCCATCAAAAAGCTTTTAAACCTACCATTCCTGATTCTCAAGGTCAGGTATCCAGCAATAAAAAATAAGTTAATGGTTTCTTTTGTTACGGGGTGGTTATAGTAATGAATTCAAATGTACATCACAGACTACCACACAGTTTGCCGCACGTGTACTATCATATTGAAGGCTGTAATGCATACGCTAAGCGCTTCCTCCCTCCCCTCCCTCCCTCTCACCCTCCTCCCTCCCTCTCACCCTCCTCCCCCCTCCCTCCCTTTCTCCCTCCTCGCCTCCCTCCTTTTCACTCTCTTCCCATCCCTCCCTCCACCCTCCCTCCTCCCATCCCTCCCTCTCACCTTCCCTCCTTCCTCTCCGTCCCCCATCCCCCTTCTCCTCCCTCCCCCTCTGTCCCTCCCTCCCCCCTCCCTCTCTCTCTCCTCCCATCCCTCCATCCCACCTTTCCATTTCCTTCTCCCTCCCTCCCCCCTCTCTCCTCTGCTACCTCCCTTCCCACATCCTCCTCCCCCCTTCCCCCCTCCCTCCTCCCATCCCTCCCTCTCACCTTCCCTCCTTCCTCTCCGTCCCCCCATCCCCCTTCTCCTCCCTCCCCCTCCCTCTCTCTCTCCTCCCATCCCTCCCTCCCACCTTTCCATCTCCCTCCCTCCCCCTCCCTCCTCCAATCCCTCCCTCTCACTTCTACTACCCCCCCCCCCCCCCCCCCCCCACACACACACACACACACTACTACTACACAGCTGGAGAATCTTCTGTATACCACCAACGACCCGAATGTTAAACTAAAACTCACTGACTTTGGTTTCACAAAGGAAGTGAAAGGGACCCTTCAAACCCCATGCTACACACCCTAGTACGTTGGTGAGTAAGACAGTCTACAAGGTTCCATGGAGGATTTGTTGCTGGGGGATGGACACTTTTATGGAGTAGTAAACAGAAGTGCATAAAGCGGAGGGCATGTGAAGCACACCGGGTCTAGGGATATGCCCTCCTCCCCCCAGAAAGTTTGAGAAACTGGCTGCTCTAAGATTGAATGTGATCGCTGATCTGTCTTTACATCAGATACTTCCCCCCCCCCCCCCCCCCCCCCCCCCCCCCCATCCATCTAGGTCCTGAGAAGTTTGACACATCATGTGACCTGTGGTCTATTGGAGTCATCACATGCATTCTGTGAGTCTGCTTCACACTTTTTGCTTCGTGTCTACTATCATCTTGCAAGGTTTTAGAATAAGTGGGGGTTGAGAGTTTTGTGCATGTAGCTCAACACTGATTGCCTGGTAGAGATTACTAGAGATTACTAGAGATAGCTAAGGATTACTAAAGTGGTGGAGATACAAGCGCTTTTGTCGTACTGTCGGTCGCCATTGCTCGATCGCTCTCTGAAGTTCGTTGCCAGTACAGTCTAACGAAGGCCCCACAAAGATTCTGACCGCGCAGCCATGATCGCTGTCGTTCACTGACACTTACATGCTGAAACTCACCAAGGCAAACTTGTGAATGCTGTAATAACGTGCCGCCATTGCCTACTCGATCACTCAACCGAGCATGGTCCTCTCGTGGCATGTGCGTTAATTGGACTGAGCTGTGATACTAAGCTTGCACTACCAGCGAGTTGCAACCGGTTGCAACGCGGCTACCAGGAGTGTGGTTGCCCCTTGAGACAGCTAAGGATTACTAAAGATTACTGATTACTAGTTAGATTGGGAATGTGATTGGAGGAAAGTTTCTCTTCACTCTTTTTCTCCTCCCTTTCCCCTCAGGCTTTGCGGGTTCCCTCCACTGGGCATGAAGAAGAGGATCCAGCAGGGACAATATACCTTCCCCGCACCGGAGTGGACACACGTCACCAATGAAGTTACATGTTGTGGTTTCGGTAGCCTCGGTCCAGGGTCTCCCCTCAAAATACGGGGGAGAGAGCCTGGTAACATCTGTGAGTAAAGCTGTTCACTTCCGCCACCTGAATCTGGCAGTATCAATCGCATTGCAGATCGAAACAACGTGAACACGTAAGCATTACCTTCACTGCCATATTAGTGCATGAATTGTAAACTTGGAAATGATCGTTCAAGGACAGAGTACCCAGGTGAAAGTCAGTTGACGATTGTACAAGAGGGCCACTGGTCTGAGCTCGCTGTTCACTGTAGTTGGACCAGCTCACTCATGGTTTGTCGCCGCTTACAGGTTCAACGTTTCACAAGCTGATGATCTGTCTGGGTTTGCTTGTAAGAAGTGTCTCAAATTTCAGTGAAATGAAGAGCATTATAGTGACTGATTTGTAGGCATAAGTCATGCGACAGTTACCACAAAGTGGGAGTGTCCTTCAATTATCACATGACACGCCAGAAGTCGACAGCTTTTCTTGCGAATGTTACCAGGCTCTCTCTCCCTACTCCCCTCAGTTTTGAGGAAAGAGCCTGGGACAGAGGCTATGGTTGTGGTCCATGATACATGTATCCTGGGACCGAGGCTATGGTTGTGGTCCATGATAACAAGTGAGTCTTAAAAAGACTTGATGTGTCTCGGCACGACTTGGTATCAGCTAGAATCATGCAGAGGACATGGCAGCTGTTTAACCCTTTATGATTGCAAAACCTGTTAGCTATGAGACTTTCAGCTTAAGTCAGCGTCAATATCCTTGGAGGTTCTGTGTGAGCAAGGGGTGGGTCAGGGTGAGGTGGGAATGTTCACCCCAAGGGTGAAAGCAGTATGGTCGTGTCTGGGGTTGATGTTTAGTCAGTTCACCAATTCTTTCAGAAATTATCTAGCTAGCTAGAGCTGAGTGTGTGTAGTTTGTATTATATGCACTCGGGACTGTATGGATGAGTGAGTATTCAGTCTTGGTAATTGGATTCATGAGAAGCCAGGCAAAACCCATAATCACTTTTGAGGCTCTACTTGTGGGCTATAAATATGTTTGACACCCTATTAAGCGTGTAGAGCAGGTTGCTGCACTTGCACGGGTGCATTGCAAAAAGTGACGTATGTACCACGTACATACCACGTACCTACCCATCCAACACTGTACTTCAGTACCGAGACAAAAAAGCCAGATCAAGGGACTAATGGCTAATGAGTATGGCTTTTCCCTCTTTGCCAAACACAGAGAAGGATCTGATCAATGGACTGCTGAAGATTGATCCACAAGAGCGGTTCAAGATCGAAGACGTTCTCTGACATCCCTGGATTGCTGTATGTTGTATGGAGCAGATGGGTAGAATATGTACGACTACATCAAAGCATTCCAATCACCACATAATATCCTTTGAGGGAACATAGAACTAGGGTGCTTGGAGACAAACTTCCAAATTGTCTTAGTTTGCAGAGGCATGCAGGTTTGTCTGGTTCCCCAACTCTCATGGCGGAGAGGGAGACTGGATTGTCTTGTTCCCTGACTCCCACTGTCGGGAGGGAGACTTGGTGCCAGAAATTGGTCATTTCGGAAGGTTGTGGACAGCATCAATGTGGTTCTAAATGTAGCAGATTGTATGTCAAATAAGTGTGCTAGTTTTAATGCGAGCAAACTGATAGTGGCCTTGTGCATTGTCTATTGACTTAGCAAATAATGGCCCCCCTCCCCACCTCGCTTCACCCTCCTCCCTACTTCCCATGACTCTCCCTCCCCTCCCCACCTCCCATCACCCTCCTCCCCACCTTCATAACGCTCCTCCTCACCTCCCATCACTCCCCCTCCCCTATCACTCTCCCACCCCACCTCCCTTACACTCCATCACTCTCCCTCCCAACCCCCTCCTCCCACCACCTCCCACTCCATCACTCTCCCTCCCCACCCCCTCCTCTCCACCTCCCACTCCATCCCACCTCCCATCACTCCCACTCTACCATCACTCCCTCCCCACTCCACCTCCCCTCCGCCTCCCATACCTCCCCCTCCATCATCACTCTCCCTTCCTATCCCACCTCCCTCTTCCAGGAGATGTCACATGCTCTGGCGACGATGAGGGTACCCCACGAGGATCAAGAAAATCTTCAAGTCCATGAAGCCACCAAGGGAACTGATCTTGTGTATGACACTCTTTTCCCGATCAATCACTAGTTGTGTGTGACACATCATCAATACATTAAGATTTTAACCGTGTGTCTGTCTGTCCGTCCGTGTGTAACGGAAGTGGGATGTTCGTGGGGCGGGGCTAGACTATAGTGACGCGCGACCTTCGTACTTCAATATTTACTGAACCTCGAACTCTGCGTACTAGCTAGAACGTTCGAGAATAGTGGACATGGCTGGAATCTTCGAGAACAGCTGGCGGGGAGCAGCCGAAGCGGACACAATCGGGGAGCAGCAGACGAAGCGGACGCCATATCATCGGGGAGCAGAGTTGAAGCCGACGCATTCGGGGAGCAGCAGCCGAAGCGGACGCCATCGGGGAGCAGAGTTGAAGCCGACGCATTCGGGGAGCAGCAGCCGAAGCGGACGCAATTGGGAACCAGTTGAAACGGACGCAATCGAGAGAAGCAACTGAAGCGGACGTAAGCGGCGAAAAGCAGCTGAAGTGGATGCAAGCCGGGAGCTCAGCAGTTGAAACGGATCGATGCAATCGCGCGAGGAGCAGCAGCTGAAGCGGACGCAATCGGGGAACAGCAGCTCTGCACAGAGAGCTATCCGGCACAGGATTACTCACGTAGGCGAACGAGGGGGAAGTAGCTGAGCGAGCGAAGCTACTTGTATAATATCAATCAATACATTAAGATTTTACGTGTCTGTGTGTGTGTGTCTGTGAGTGACGGAAGTGGGATGTTCGTGGGGCGGGACTAGCTTTATAGACTATAGAAGCAGCTCTTCAGAGAGCTGTCCGGTGCCGGATTACGCATGGTAGGCGAACAAGGGGGAAGTAGCTGAGCGAGATTTTAAGATTTTAACGTGTTTGTCTGTGTGTGTGTAACGGAAGTGGGGCGGGACTAGACTATAGTGACGCGCGACCTTCGTACTTTAATTTATTCGAACTCCGCGAAGAATGTTCGAGAACATAAATATTGGGCCGGGGCATGGGCTGGAATCCAGTATGCAATCGGGGAGCAGCAGTCGAAGCGGACGCAATCGGGCGAGCAGCAATTGAAGCGGACGCAATCGGGGAGCAGCAGTTGAAGCGGACGCAATCGGGGAGTAGCAGTCGAAGCGGACGCGATCGGGAGCAGCAGCTGGAGGAGGAGGCAAACGGGGAGCAGCAGTGGAAGCGGATGCCGCAATCGGGCCCGGGAGCACCAGCTGAAGCGGACGCAATCGGGGAGAAGCAGCTCTTCAGAGAGCTGTCCGGCGCCGGATTACGCACGGTAGGCGAACAAGAGGGAAGTAGCTGAGCGAGCGAAGCGAGCTCAGCTACTTGTATATTATAATGCTACTATGAGTAATTTTGTCATTACAATACAAAATTGTTGCTATGGCAACAACTTCTTGCTTCCTTGCATGGTAGTTGAATGTTCAGTATTAATGGTCGAAACTTTTACATGTGTGGAAATTTTGTTTCCCATTGGTAGTCCCATCCCATTCGCAGGATCTCTCCAGGCCAGCAGCTCTTCCTATAGCTATCGACTGACTCCCCTTCCCCACGTACCTCACATGTCTCTCACCGGCCCCCCATCACTCTCCTTTGAATGGTCCAGATGGCATCTCTGCCAAGATGTTAAAGGGAACGGCCCATAGTATCACCCCATCACTGACGAAGTTGTTTAATATTTCCATATCAACTGGAATATTCCCAGAGGCGTGGAAGGTCTCCTCAGTTGTTCCCATCCCGAAAGCCAATGATCGTGCAAGCCCTACAAACTACAGACCAATCTCACTGTTATCTGTCATCAGCAAAATGCTTGAACGACATTTTCACCATCTGATCTCCAGCTATCTCTCCGAAAACCACCCCCTTGCAAACATACAGTGGGGATTCCAGTCGGGAAAAAGTACCATCACTGCGCTGATAGCAACTACTTACAATTGGTTCACACAGCTGGAAGCAGGCAGGGACATTGGTTCAGTTTTCTTTGACCTGAGGAAAGCTTTTGATTCCGTTCCGCACAGACAACTGATTGACAAGCTCCAACAGCTTAATGTAAGCCCACTCATTCTGAGATGGGTATGTAGCTACCTAACAGCCAGGTGCCAGAAGGTAGTGATTGGTGGTGAAGACTCAGAAACAACTCCAGTGATTTCAGGGGTACCCCAGGGTTCAGTCCTGGGACCACTTCTCTTCCTAATCTACATCGATGATGTTGCAAGAGTCCCCCTCTCTGAAGGAACTAGCTTAGTTCTATACGCTGATGACATGCTACTTTACAGAGCTATTGACGGACCTGAAGACTTCGCAACACTACAACGAGACATTAATGCAGTCAACAACTGGGTTTCAAATAACTATTTACAGTTTAATGTTTCCAAATGCAAGTTCATGCATATTTCCCGCAAAAGACAGTTTCACCATCCGATACCAGATCTCCTCCTCGATGGTCAGAGTCTTGAAAGAGTCACCTCCTTCAAATACCTCGGAATTCTCCTTACTTCTGATCTGAAATGGTCATGCCATATAGAATCCATCTGCAGCAAAGCACAAAAAATATTAGGACTTATCTACCGCAGATTTTGTGAACATGCAGAACCACAGCTCTCCTTCAACTCTATATGTCATTGGTGAGACCTCACCTGGAGTATGGCTGTCATATTTGGGACCCACACCTACAGAAAGATAAAGTGATGCTTGAAAATGTGCAGAAGTTTGGACTCAGAATATGTGCCAGACAGTGGGACTTGGGCTATAACGAGCTATTGTCCAACTTTCATGCCCCCACTTTACAAGACCGTAGGCTTTACCATAAGTTATGTAACATGTATAAAATTGTAAATAATCTTATTTCCTTTCCCCCTTCCATTTTTGTACCCCGCCATAGTGGTCACCATGCCAACACCTATGTTCAGCCATTTGCCCACTCAAATGCATTTCTTCACTCTTATGTTCCAAGTACTGTATCTTCATGGAATTCACTGTCAAGTAATATTACAAACCAGCCCACACTCCCCACATTTAAATCACACTTAAGTACTTATTTATTGTAATCAGGGTGCATTCACTATTAGCCTGTGCTACTGTTGTACCCTTTGCACTTGTTGGCATAAACTTTTATAGAAAAAAAAAAAAAAAAAAAAAAGAAGCTGAGCATGATCATGACCCGTGCATGGGAGTGCCATGCAGGGGTCAAAACAAGCTAAGTAAATACGTGCATGCAAGCAACTGTGGCTGCACATGCGTCGTGCATCATTTCAATTGGTGCTGTTTCAATGACATTGTACTCCTTCCCATGCACCCCAGGTCCAGTAGTCCTGAGCCAACTCCTTAAGGACAAAATAACCCACACGCTTTCGTCTGCCCGACTTAGTCGACTCACCGACTCAGTTCAATGCTGACTCCAAACTTTGTTAGTGATTCCATGCTGCTAATAGCACTGTATTCTGTTATAGCAAACCACTATACAAACAGAAGACTTAGCTACTGACACTGCATTAGCTACACTGCACCATTTAATAGACCTCCCCACAAAAATTGGCTTCTGTATAATATATACCGGTAATCCTTGAATACATTTGCAAGACCAGGGCTGGTGTTACCATGTGAACTGGGGAAATTATACAAGTAGACGCATGGTCTAGCTATCAGATCTTGATGGACATGCAATAGCCTCGTTCCCATGTGCTCGGTAATATTATTATTAGCAAGTGCCTAGCTGCATGGGAACAAGGCTGCACATGCACCAGCTAAGAGGCCCAACTGAAGAGAGTTTATGCATCGCAGTAATTAAATTTTGAGCTCATGTTGGTCGGGACTTTCGCATGATTTGTTATCAGCATCTGTTCTGTGCAGCAGAAAACAATTTGTTGTAATTGACAATTATAGGCTCACACACCAATTGGCGTCACTCGTGCATATGCTAAGAGTTATACTAGCCTCTTTGTCAGGCCATTCCACCGCACTAGTAATCCTCTTCCCAATGTTGGTGAATCAGTGGTGATAAAGCATAAAATTAATGTTGAGCATAATAGGTAGGAAAACAAAGCATAATCGGTGTTTGTGTGAGCATCTGAGCATAGCATAATAGGTAAAATTAGAAGCAGAATGTGCCTGCGCCTAACCGCCACATGCCTTTGTGCATAAATCAAGGGCAAATTATTTTATGCCATGGCTGTCATTAATTTTCGTACCCATCCAGGTACAGATGGAAAAATGATTGAGTCTTAGTCCAATGGTGTAAAATTTCCCCTGTATATGTAGCAGAAAGTTTTAGCAACCCCTTAACTCTTTGCTTGCGGGGGAAATACACTCATGAATAATTATTGGAAGAACCCCCAAAAGTTCTACACCAAACAGCCACAATTATAAAGTGCAACTAGGCATTTTAAAGCTAACCATTCAAAATTGTTGTAGGGCCATTATAGTGGGGCTTAGTTCAAATGGAAGTCAGAATTCAGTGTCTACATAACTCACAGACCAGAAATCCACTCTAGAGGCTGAGAAAAGTACGTTGCAGACCAACTAGTGTGGTAGCCATGCATCCGATCAAAAGGCCATTAGTCTCGTGCATGCCCAGCCGGAATCCTATGAAATAACCATCTAGATCTGTTGACAACATTCTTGGTCTTCATTCATAGCTCAGCAAACTGCCTGGAAGCTGGACAGAACCGGAAGTCGTACGCATGGAATAATTATTGTTGCAAGAGAAATATTTACACTATTAACAAAGAGAAAATGTACGATTTCATTAGCAGTCTGATGTTCTTGATGACTTTTATCAATGAAGACTAAGGTTTCTGCACAAAGGTGGGATCTGGGCATGAGACTAGTGGCCATGGGCTGTGTCATATGAATTGGCAGCTACTTTACCATACAATTAGGGTAATATGGGTAACTCAGATTGGTTGCCATGCCAACTCCATGTAGCTAATTCAAATCAATATAACTATAGTGGAACCTGTAGAGGTTACTGAACTATGGCTCTCGTGGATAACCATCTTTCTCTTTTATGACCATGCATCTATGTTTTGCCATTTGATGATCAATACGTAGTTAAACAATAATACGATGATATAACTGGTCAATAATCACTGAAAAACAACTATGATCATCGCTCGATCTTTGAAAGTTTACACAAATCTCTGGAATGATCGTGGCCTTTCACTTTAAAACTATGGTTATAATGGCTAGGTACAGTACTAGCTACTTAGCTACAACAGCAGTTTCCTGTATATATCCAGAAAGTACCTAGGGAATTTCATTAGCAGGAAATATCACGGTCCTGTATAATCCAACCCGAGCAAGTGTTTGATCTGGCGGAAGAGGATTCACGTAGAGTATGCTTAAATCGATCCCATTGCCCAAACTATCATGATGTGCAGCATAGACCTCAAGACTGACACCATCCGGGGTGGAGTGAGCTGGAGAGGTGGTCTGCGTCTGGATCACCACAGGAGATTGAGGGCTGGCATTGATCCAGGTATACCCCCAAGTGATACTATCAGCACTATCAGGGCCAATCATCCTTCCCTCACTTCCACCATAGGTCCCATATATACAGCACTTGATTGTCTAGAAACCTCACACCAAACCAACCAATGCGAACATCAAAACATCTTTACTTGGTTTTACCATTCACCAACCAACGATTGGCTTTCGCAGTGGCAGTAAATGGTGCTTTGCCAGCAGAGAATAATGCATTCTGGAAGACCCGTTCGCCTTGTTCATTGGGTATTGACTCTGAAAAATCCAAACCAAAGGTTGTATTGAAATACTCTAGCGCTGATTGAGTAGCTGTTTGGATTTCCTGCTCAGAAAACTGTAACACATCCCTGAAGAAGGAGAGGTTAGGGTCCGGAATGTTCTGTAAAAAGTCTGCTAGCTGCACAACGTTGTCAAATGAGACGATAAATTCAGCACCTTGTGGGCACTCTTCTTGGTGACCATAAGTGGCTACAATGAGCACAGCGACAACAGTGACAATATTCTTCATCCTCCTGTTGTGTGTGTTTTGTGTCATAAAGCATGGTTATGATTCATTAATATCATGACTGCATAGTGTCAGGAGGTCCTATAACAACTACAAGTGCTCACCTACACGTATGCACTCTACAAACAAACCAACAAAATGAAAAGCTGGTTCATGTATAGACCTAGCTTTTTGTGCTAAGTACACCGGTGCTACCACAATAGCAACGAAGACGTTCTGATAGCAAGAGTGCTTCAATTAAGTTGATGCATGCCCTGCAGAGCATATATAGCTAGTGTGCACTGCGCAAATAAATATAGCTATATACGTACATCTATATAGCTACACCGTGCATTTGTGTGATGCATACTAACAGTGAAACAATTATAATTTGCGGTCCTAGTGTAAAATGAGGTGGGAAATTTTAAGTGAGCAAAGCCTAGAGTTACTCTACATTTACATTCGGCGGCTCGATGCGCCCTTGGTATCATATAGTATGTCAGGCTGGTGGCTGGTGCTGGTTAATTAAATTAAAGTTCCCCTTAGAGTAACTGTAGGCTTTGCTAGTTATAGCAATAGCAGAGAACAACAGTTTAATGCTTCGAAATCTGCAATCCAGGATACTCTCCCAGTCTCAGCTATACCGGCACTTGCATCTCCACAACTGTCCCTCTCTGGAAACTTCTACTATTGTCACATCTGTGCAAAGACCTCCTCCTTAGATGCCAACCTGTCAGCCCAATTGTGCACCAAAAGCAGAGAGCAAGTGTTTAATGCTTCAAATCTGCATGCAACCAAGGATACTCTCCCAGTCTCAGGTCCATCATTATTTGTGATCCAGAATTCGAGTTGTACATACAAATGTATGTATTTATTGTTTGTTTGTTAGGTGTCAGATAGTCCAGAAAAGGGAGAAAAAAAAAAGCATGTTCCCCCTCCCTCCTCCTATCTCTAACCCTAATCCCATTCCAACTCTACCATGGCCATCAACTCTATTTGTAACCTACCATCAACTATGTTTGTTTGTTTGTCTTTGTGTGTGGTCCTATCGGCCAAACTTGCCATTGGGACAGGACTAGAAAAATAATAAAATATATAACCGTGTGTATGTCTGTGTGTAACGGAAGCGGGATGTTCGTGGGGCAGAGTTGAAGCGGACGCAATCGCGGAGCAGCAGCCGAAGCGGACGCAATCGGGAAGCGGACGCAATCGGGAAGCGGACGCCATCCAGAGCAGCGGCTGAAGCGAACGCAAGCCACTAGCAGCAGCTGAAGCGGATGCAAGCCTGGAGCTCAGCAACAGTTGAAACGGATCGATGCAATCGCGCGGGGAGCAGCAGCTGAAGCAGACGCAATTGGGCAGCAGCAGCTCTGCACAGAGAGCTATCCGGCACCGGATTACTCACATAGGCGAACGAGGGGGAAGTAGCTGAGCGAGCGAAGCGAGCGAAGCTACTTGTATTATCTATGATGATACTCTATAAGGGGATTCTACACCAGCGACGAAAGTGTAAAATATAGCTACTAGGAATACGTATCCGCATCATGCCTTACGCGCACGCTGCATGCGTAAGCTGGAGCTGAGATAAACGTGTCGATTTACACTCACTGTTCGACTCCACACGTAGGCCTAGCTGCTCTAGCGCTGCAAGCCCTGAAAGCCCCGTTTGCTGCCCTAACCTCTGGCTACGCGAGATTATCGTGGAGTTGCGGTATAAACACATGTCGACTGTGCTGACGGTTTGTCACCATATATATGTAGCTAGCCTCAGCTTTTCGTCGCTTGCCGTACTGCAAGATTCCTATCAACACTCCTGAGCGTGACATGTTCCGGTACGTAACGGCTAGTACATACCGGTACACAATTTTCGTGGTTGCCATCAGGAGCCCATAACGGGAAAGAGCGTCCAACTACCATAACTAATCATAACAGAGTAGCAGCACACCACACTCCGTATACGGCGTTTGCGGTCTGTGTACGTGTAAGGCTGAGCGTAAGTAAGTGGGCAGGTATTATGTACGCTATCGTGGACGGTTATAGTTTTTTACACGTCTGCGAGCCGTTGTCAAAGGACAGGATGTCCCCCCCCCCCCCCCCCCCCCCCCTTAAAATTGTCCCCCCGGACACGTGGTCCTATGAACAGATGTTCCCCCGGAGAGCAGCATGGTCTATGCGTCCCCCTAGGACATATGGTCCTAGGACGACTTTTAACGCACGAAATTTCAGATAATTTTCACGGTCAGCCGCGTCATGGTGATATAGACTAAGTCCATGGCCGCGTGTAAACTGAATTCACCTGTGCTGCGCTCACGGTCCTTCTGCGTTTCTTCAAGCCCGCAGATGGGCTCCCCGATCCCAAAAGATCTCTGCCGCTCTCCGTTCATTCGCGAGGTATTGCCTCAGCGAATCGCGGGACGTCGACAAGCGGGCCGAAGCAGAAGGGAAGCGCGGGCGGTACAGGAGATACAGCCCAGAAGAGCGGGGTGTCGGTACGCCAGTGATCACAGCATAAGCAGCAGCTCGTTCGTCATTCTTGTAGCGATGTCGGACTTTGACCCCATGCGGCCAATATATTGTACGTAATTTTCTATTGGGCCGTACGGCCCAGCCTACCTCCTTCGATTAACCAAGTTCTTTGCTAGCTGTGACGGCGACACTGGAGAAACAAAGGTTCCTTGGCAAAGTGAAGGCGTAGAACTCGATTCTGCAACTCATTTTCTCCCATTCTGTTGCTCTGTAATACTTTCTTGCTTTACTATGCCTTTAAAACACTCAATAACTGACGATAACTAAAAGTACAGTGTCAAATCTGCGGGAAACACTAAAATTCGGAATCTACGACCTCGATTTGGTATAGAGGATGTTCTTTCTTGCCGCGGAATTAACAAAATTCTTCCGGAATCGTAAGGAGAGTCACAGTGATCCGTTTAGCGCTAAATTTACGTTGCACGGATTTTACTTAGCTCCTCCCAGCGTTATAAACACGACGAGAAGGTGACTACTGAGTGCAGAGCAACGCTAGAACTCTTTCCTATACTTGTGTGAGGTATAACGTTGTAGCTAAACTTGCAACACTAACAGGATGGATTCTATCTCATACCCTGGACCCTACTGTGAGTCACTGTCTATTACAGAGGATGCTCTTAATTCTGGGTACAGATGAACTTCCAGTCTTGTCACAAGTAGAAGATCTTACAAAAGGGGTTGTATATGAAGTGAATTTGTTTCGACAGATGCACGATATCTCTTGGGAACAGTTTGAAGAATGGCTTATGAAATTGTTTTGCAAGTACAAGTACAATTTTGGCAAACATCAAGAATGCAATGTCTGACCGGCACATTGTGGAGAAGAATTTTAATGAGCTACTTGAGGGCTATCGAAGTGAAGTTCTTCCATCCATTGTTGAGGGGTGGAGTGATCTGTCACCAGATGAGCAAGTGCGAATCAGTAACTTGAACAATTTCTTCTGTGGCTTGCACCTTCTCATAGGAATGGCAGATACTGCTGCTGCTGTTCTCGTACAGTGGGAAGAAGCGAATTCTGAGACTCCACTAGGAGCTGCGGCATGTCCTGGGCACTTTGAACGAAATGAAGCAGGTATTCCTGATTACTGGCCTTCATTGTATACATGTCTGTTAATGGTTATTTTTTTGTAGTGTGCTATAACCAAGACACCAGTATGAGTTCAACAATATGCAAAGTGGTGATCTGCATCTATTGTAAGCTCATTTTTGAAACTTGTATACCGGCCAAAAAAGGCTATTTTATACATCAATTAAGAATACTGGATAGAAATATATAGATGCAATGACGTGAAGCCAGGCAATAAAAATCAAAAATTAATTACGTGGTCTGGAAAGGAGCTAGGTGTGTGTTAATCAGAAATGAACCCTTACTTGTTACAGTACACACTGGTAATCCTGGTTAGCTAGTAGGAATGTGAATAGCAACATTTTGAAAACTGTGAACCATAATATAGTTTTACAAACTGGGCAAGATTTAGCTGTTTTCTTAGATCACATAGCCACATGTAGCTACATGGAAATAATATTTGACTTTTACTGCCGGGCTTCAAGTATATATATATGACTTTGAACATTCAAGGCTTATGCAGTGGATTAGCATTGGCGGTGCATCAACCCTAGCTCTGGTGTGAACTAGGCACAGTATAGAGTAATCTCATTAGTCAGAGAGTGAAGTCTAAATCCGACAGATCCACGCATGCTCTCTGCACATAGACTCTGTGGGCATAAAAGCAGTTGTCTGTAACTTCAGTGAGTCTCTAGCTATGGCAACCTTTACTATGGTCAAGATGTCTCGTCCAATGGGATCTACGCAACTTAGAAACTCCTTGTGCACTCATGCCCTTGCTGTGCTCAGGAAGTTACAGCCAAGGGACCTCAATCAAGTACATGCCTTGTACTTGACATCTAGTCAACTATTATAGCTACAAGTTACTTTATAAGTAGGAATGAAAGCATAGCTACAAAGACACCATAACCCAGACTGAACTGAATTTTTATGAGCCCTTGATTTTATCAGGTGTTTTGATGCTTTTAAAGTTCAGAAAGCCTCTTTGTACAGAATAAGCAGTAAACTACTCACACACAATGGCCTTACAAGTCTGAGAACCCAATTGGGGGCTTCTTTTAGAACTATTTTCCTTCATATCATTGAATGTTCAATGTGTAACGTAAGCAGTGATTTATGCATACTCAAGAAGGTGTATAATAACTTACAGAGCTCACCAGAGCCAATACAGCAGTTCCAGAGCGCCATTTAGGTGAAAACCGTATCTTCATAGCTGTTTTCGTTCCGCAGTTATGAGCGTTTGAATATCGAAAATTGTGGGCAGCGCAATGCGCTGCATGCGGCCCCTCCTGCCATTCTATATACACGAAATTTAGAAATTTACGGTAGAAAATTTTTACTACAAACATGTACATTTTTGCTCGTATCTCGAGAACGGCTGAATGGATTTTTATGCGGTAAACGGCATTGGGGTCCTCAGTCTCAGTGGTTTCGGATGAAATACGTTTTAGGGTAGCTTGATACAATTTTAGTTTTCATCCGACATGGCTAATTCTTGACACAATGATCGTTAAAGTATTTTCGTTGATGGGCTATACCACGAAAAATTATTAACGCCACGAAAATATTCTACACACGATAACACGCCGCGCCGATCTACGGTACTTCCTACTCGTTTGCCCCAATTGCGTCCGGCTGCTGCTCCCCCGATTGCGTCCGCTTCAGCTGCTGCATGCTCCCCGATTCCGTTCGCTTCGTCCGCTTTAGTGATTGCGTCCGCTTCAGCTACTGCTCCCTTCCGCTTCAGCTTTTTTTTTCTTTTTTTTTTTTTTTTTCTTTTTTTTTTTTTTTTTTCTTTTTTTTTTTTTTGGATATGAAAAAATGTAATGTGAAGAGCAGGAAATGAATATATAGCTGCAAAGTGAGTTAGAAAACAGTTAAAAATGTTTTATGAAAATGTTCACAGTGAAATGTTTGCTTCTGCCACAACCAGGTCGGTTGGGAGAGGAGTTTGTTTGAAAGCCCGACCACCTGCGGAGCGTGCCCCACGTATGCACTGAATTGATGATCTCAGGAGGGCGAACGACAGCTTACATCTCATATACGCTAGTGTGCTGCAGTAAGGTTGTTCCCACTTCTCAGCTAGCATTGTGGCCAGACGCTTGTACGTGATGTTCGCTGCATTGGCACATCCACCAGAGAGGGACATGACAAGAGGGGTAAACGAACCATGTTCTACCTCTCGTACCCGTTGTTCGTAGGCTCTGATCTTTGCTCTCTCGTGTTTCTTGTAGGTGGAGGCAAGGCTTTGTTGGCGATTTGAGGGGGCATGGGGGTTGAATATTCTCACGTCAAAATACGCCCGTTCAAAGCAACCCCCCCAGAAACCGTTTGCTGCAATGTCCAATCTGGCGCCATCTTCAGTTATTGCAGAGGCACCAGTGAGGGTTTCACCTGTGATGGGCTGTAATGTCGGCTCAATGCAGACATCGTTACAGACTTCCGACAGCCAGCCACCTACAGTGTCACGGACCTCGTTGTGCCTGATGGAGGGGAAACCTCCTTTCGGGCAAGAGAGTGCATGTTCCACGGTGAAGTGGGTCCCACAGGCACAGTTGGTGGGGACGTTTGAGGGAAGCCAGCCATACCTCAAGGCCATAGCATCCCTGAATGCGCCCTTATGGAGTGAGAATCCATAATCTTCGAGGGGGAGGGAGGTTATCCAGGTTGACGCACCCTTCTCCTGTGCAAGGTCCATGGCGTGTTTCAGTGAAGCCTTCAGGGTGACCTTGAGAGTGGCAGCAGAGGACTTCAAGATATCCTGCCTCTGCTTGCGGACTTCTTGCTTTGCACCCATTTGGGCTGCAAGGGTATCCCCAGAGTACTCAGTTACTTGACATTTGATGAGGTGACTCAGAGGGGCCGAGATGGAAACAGAGGCATCAAATTCTCTGGAAGAAGAACTGGCAGGGTTGACAATGCCAAGCCCTCCAAGACGGGCCGGCAGGGCAAAGAGCTCACGTTCCAAGTCGTTTGGTGGAACTCTGCCCGTCCAGGCAGGAATGAGATTAGAGTGGATAACATCCTCCAAGGGTTGTAGCAGATGTTCACTAAATGGGGTTGTTCTTGACAGGTAGGTGAACTTGTGAACAAAACCATGTGTAAAGGCTGCAAAAGCCGCATGTGGTTGGGTGAGGGCTATGTCTGCCAAACGAAGGAGTTCCTCCTTCCACTCCAAGACTTTCTCGGTCACAAACAGCTTGCTGTATTCTTCAGAGCCCAGGGCTGCACCCAGATAAGGCCGACCTTGTGAGGTGATGTTCAAACCGGAGTCCTGAAAAATCTCTCTTGCCTTGGGAAGGTGGTGGTCCTTCACTATCAGCCATGTCTTGCTGGCCTTTGGGTGGTAACCAAAGGCAGGACCACAGGAACTGAGCTTATCCCACCAGCTCCGGAGTGCTGACAAACTTCCTGAGGCAGACGCGTCATCAGCATACCACACCTGTTTCGCTTCAGCTGCTGCTCCCCGATTGCGTCCGCTTCAGCTGCTGCTGCCTGACTGCGTGCACTTCAGCTGCCCAGCCGAGTTCTGGAAGGTTCCAACCCCTGCGCGAGCATTCGCAGAGTTCGAGGATCAGTAAGAAGGTCGCGCGTCACACACATACGCATACACGCACACACACACACACACACACACACACACACACACACACACACACACACACACACGCACACGCACGCACGCACCCACGCACAAATACACGGTTAAAATCGTAATACATTGATGCGTATAATTACATTCAGTGCCTCGCGCTAATGCGCTCGGCAATTAATAATCCTGGACTTATGTACACATCATACTATTCAAGATTATGTGTTGTGAAGGGACCTCCGGCACAGTGTAACGGACCTGAGTGGTAACTTGAGTAACTTGCAGCAGAGGAATAGCAATAGACTCACAGATGACCAGTAGACAGTACTGTACAAGACAAGACCCCAGATAGAACACAAAGACAAGAACAAGAACTCTGCTCTTATACTCCCTGCCTAGCAACCTATATCAACAGGTACCTACCCTGCATATATTAAATACAGCACATTAGCATGGTAGCGTACTAATCATTAACACATACAACTCTCAGCACAAATCAGCAAATCCTTAGTCCCACACATAGGTGTAATTCACACACATAGGTGTCCAGTCTGTCACACCTCTGCAACAAAGTTTGATGTGGCCCAAGAAAGTGCATCTGCGTTGCCATTAGCTAGCTCTTCCTGAACAATGGCACACTGAAAACCGGGAAGGTTGCAGAGATGAACTCAACCGTGTTAGCCAACTCTTTCAAGCGATCCAACCACAAGAGTGAACAATGATCTGTTTGTATCTGGATTGGTCCTCCCAGCAGGTAGACCTTGAAGGCTTGCACTGCAAGCTTTATTGCCAAACACTCCTTGAGTAGCTAACATTCCACCTTGGGTAGGAACTTTATACTGAAATAAGCCACTGCATGGCCTGTGGCATCACATTGGCCGAGCACTGCACCTATAGCTATTCTTCTATCAGATGCATTGGTTTGAAGGACAAAATAGCTTGTCAAAATCAGGATTTTGTATTACCGGGGTGGCACATAGCAATTGCTTCAGTTGCTGGAATGCAGCTCACAGTTGGCTTTGGTCTGCTTGACTAGCTCTTTGATTGCCTTGAGTAGCTCTTTGATCGGCTTGAGAAGCTCTTTGATCGGCTTGAGTAGCTATAATATAGCTCTTTGATCAGCAGACATGGCTTGAGTAGCTCTTTGATCGGTGTGAGTAGCTCTTTCTTGAGTCTTGGCTTCTGCCTCTCTTGCCCTTTGGTTGGCATTGGTAGTTTGCCTTATCAGAACAGTGGCAGTATTCTCTGCCTTTCTTTCTGCCCTCTGCCTTATAAGTGTGTCAATCTCAAGTTGAGCGCTGAACTTCTGGAGATCAGCAATCTGTGGAATGAGTTGAGTAACATGATGCTCTGCTGGTCTGTTGCAATCAGTGGTGAAGTAGTAGCAGCTGCTGGCGCCTATATATGTGTGAAATGGTGATTACCAGGTGGTAGTGGATACCATATGGCAGTTGCACACTCTTATTGTTATGAATTCTTGATTATACTTCCTCCATTCTTATAAATGCAGATTGTGCCAAAAATGGCACAAAACCATTTTAGCCACTTTGGCACTTTTTTTTTTGATCAGCAGGGGTTACGTACTAGTCTTCAACCACATAACCCCCAAAGCCTGAACTACTAGCATCAGAATACATAACACATGTGGCTGCTGGTGTGCACCAGACGGGCTGGGTGCACGCTTTCACAATGTCAACTCACTCCTAGACTCTTCTGACAACACCCCCTCCCCCCACTCATACATACAACTGTTCAATATTATGAGCAGTGTCAATAGTCTCACATGCACCAGAAATCAGGAAATAGATGTGCATAGCGTTAATTGCACGACTGTACATGTGCCAATTAAGGACTTCCTTCAACCCTGTTCCTTATACCTCATATAAGGTGTGATTCATGTTACGTAAGCCTATAATCAAATTCATGATCACAATCATGGACATTCCAGTTCTCTACATGCTACATGGTATCATAGAATATTATTGGACAATTCACAATGATCAGTAACAGTAGGGTCAAGGAGTGCACATAATATGACATGATTATCTCAAGCATGTGCAGTGGAAGAAGTCGTACCAAATTGAGACATGACTATACTTGTCCCTGAGTTCTCTCTCCCAAGCTGCTCCTCACCCAGAATCTCCACATCTGCAATGATGGTTGGCCATGAGGCGGGAGGGTGAACTCGCTCCAACCAAGTGTCCAGCATCTTTAGAAGGCACTTGTGGAGGTCATCTCGACATATCTCAGCGATGCCTACTAGTATTCTGGAAGACCTTCAATTATTTTTTCTGCCACTTTGCATGTGGTAGAGAGCATCCATTAGATCTTTTTCTGTGGATGGCAAAGATAACGCAAATCAGTGTACTGCCACATGTACCTCACACCTATTCAGTCTGATTCTAGACTTTGAAAAACTACTTGATAACAGCTCCTGAAGCGCGCATAGTCTGCCAATAGGTACCTTCATCACAGCGACTCTAAACTGTCTACACTGTGTAACCTCTCAATTGCAAGACTGTGAGCATTTATATGCACTGCTTTGTGTGTGTCTGTAGGTCTCTCCAACAGGAAGAATAAGCCATGTCTGGTGAGTCTTTAGTTTGAAACTTGTGTCAGCTATGCATACAGTTACTGACTAATATGCTAGGCACATCACTTGTAGGTTCTTTTCATGCTGATCACAATGGCTCATTCAAATGCATGGATACAACATGTCTTTCTTCAGACAATGGATATACGGAGTAGGAAAAATGCCACCTAAGTACCATGGTAGGTATCTTGGCTTGGGCTAGGAAGGAGATACAAAGCTGGGATTACACCCATCGTTTGGCACAAAAACAAACCATGACTGGGCCTTGCTGTAATGCCCTTGCTTCCAGGAAGGACATGGATGGTCTCCCTTTCAGTATGTCCTTTGCATTCTTTCGGCACACCCCCAGACTGTCATCAATGCCAAATTAAAGCTTTGTCAAATGTGAGGGAACTCTCTGCCACCAGTCGGCGCTGGAGGCAGGCAGGCATCGCTCTCCCTCTAACCTCACAGATAGGTATGAGACTTAAACCTCTCGACCATTACGGATGGCTTGGGGTTATGATGTCAGCTCCACCAGTTGTTGGAAACTGCACAAAGCTTAAGTTGGCTTCTCTGGTGCCTCCAGGTTTCGAATTAAGGTGTACATCTCAGCTCCACAGATGCTTAGTGGTATCAATTGCTTTTTCTGGGGCCAACACATTGTTCCACACAAAATATTGCTCTAGCTGCTCAGTGTAGGACTCCCAGTCTTCACATTAGACTCCCACAACAAAGTGACAGGACTTATAATCATTGGTGGCCTGGGAATGAGGCTGGGTGGTGGCCTGGGGATGAGGCCCAAACTTTTGCCTTATACGGCAGGAGGCCATTATGTAAAAATGTGGAAGGCAAATTGGCGTTTGTGCTGTACCGCAAAGGTCTTCCATATAAGGCATGACATGAGGGCACACATGTGTATACTAGTTTGACACTGGAAAGCAGATCATATGCTCCTGGTAGCACATTACCACATATACTATATAGTCTTGTGGGACTTGGCTGCACTCAGTTTAGCATTTTGCCATTCCAGCTGCAAGCATGCATGGACAGGTTGAATGGTGAATGGCGCCTGTCAAAGTAGGTACTGTCCATGTGTTGACTAGTATTATTCTTCATGTTTAGATGAGAAGCCCACCAGTCGAGACCTGATGCTGATCAAGTGGAGAAATAGCTGACACGATCTGCAACGAATGGGAAAGAATTGGGAGAACTCTTAACATTCCGTCAGCCAAGCTGCAGATGTCGTCGACACAGACACGTGACGATCCCCAGGGTTGCCTCAACAAAGTCTTTGACCACTTCCAGAACCCTCCCAACGATAACCCCCTCAAATGGAGTGCATTCATCGAACTGCTTGAGGATGCAGACTTCCCAGAAGTGGCTAAAAATCTGAAGGAGGCCCTTGACAATAACTGTGTCTACTAGTAATCGTTACACCTCTCCAAAGTTTCATCTTGTAAAGTATTGTTTCGTACAATTTTCCTTCATAGTAGTTCTATGGCTCTTGTCCTAGAACAGACAGAGAGCTTGTGGGTGAACTAATGATCTTGTCCTAGGACAGACAGAGAGCTTGTGGGTGAACTAATGATCTTGTCCTAGGACAGACAGAGAGCTTGTGGGTGAACTGAAGAACACAATGATCTTGTCCTAGAACAGACAGAGAGCTTGTGGGTCAACTGAAGAGGTTTAGGGTATGGTATATAGGCCCGGATCAGGCTACAGATAGGTGATCATGTTCTGCAGTTGATCTGATCTTAATTGTAAGCTCAGCCTGATGTAGCTAGCATGCACCAGATACCACATCAGGAACTCACTTCCCTTGCCAGCACCAACATGCAGCAGTGAGCAGGGACTACGACCACATTTCCGTACGAAAGTATCTTATTCACTGCCTACCTTCAGTTTATGTACAATAGAGACTCTAATGGTCGACCACCCACGCCATTGCAGAATAATGGGAGGAGCTCGTTATTGTATGACGTCACGTCATCCATAAATGATTAATTAGCTAGGCGGCTAGGATGCGGGCGCCGCACAGCTAAAGTCTGCCCCCGGCCCCGGGGCAAACACTGACAGCCTTATAGCTAGCACCGCAAAAGAGTAAGATCATCAAGAACAGAAAGCTGCCCAGCCTCCACGTCATCAGGTGAGGCCTGTGCGCCAGCGATGTAAGCTAAGATATGTAAGACCACGTATACTGCGACGTGGATATTGGTCCGGCAGGATGTACATACATTAGGTATAGGTACCGGAAACGCGCGCGCATCTAGCTAGAACCGTCCCTTGCCCTAACCCATTGCCCTACTTCCTGCCGGACCAATATCCACTTCATTTATACTAAGCAACTTACATCAGTGACAGAACGACATGCAGTCATGCAGTTTAGGTGACATGTTATACTTCGACACAACAGTGCCTGCCTCTCGCCACCAAAAATTGATTCCTACAGGCCTACTAAGTGAGCTCATTTTCCTCAGCCTCAATGTCCTAGAATTTTCCTGCTATTGCAAGATTGTATTATGTATATGCACTGCTTTGTGTGTCTGTAGGTCTCTCATCTACCAACAGGAAGAATAAACCATGTCTGGTGGAATGGAGCTGATTTCGCCTACCCTCATTTTGCCTACTCCCATTTCGCCTACTAAAGATCAATGTGTGTCATTTCGAGAGAAAAAAATTAATTTACGGGTTAGTATGAGCAGATACACTCAAAATTGAAAGCACCACAACTGGGGAGAAGTCCAGGCTCAGCTCTTCTGCCTTCTCCCAAAGGTCCTCTGATAGGTATCTCTTGGTACAATTTACTCCTTGCTCATTCTATTTGAAAACTGATCTTACTGACCTTTGAGACCTCAGTTTTCTCATGGTACAGATAGGTAGCCATACATGCTTAACATGAGTAGGCGAAATTACACACATCGATTTTTAGTAGGCGAATGAGAGTAGGCAAAATGAGAGTAGGCGAAATGAGACTAGCCTGTCTGGTGAGTCTTTAGTTTGAAACTCGTGTCAGCATGGAATGACAGCTGTGGTTTCTTCTTTGTCCTGCAGATGAGTACAGCTGAGTAGATGGCTCCACACTATTATAGGTCAGTCTCACACACATACCCATGATTACGTATAGTAAGGTTAGGAAGGGGGTATCTTGTGGTGACAGGAATCACGACACGTACGTACCAAATGTCCCTGATGACCACACCTGAAACATTCTGTGTCTTGGAAACAGTAGATATTGACACTGTGCTTGCCGCCACAATGGTAGCGCTACCCTTGGGTCAGGTCTGTTCACATGGGCATGTGAACCCCCCCCCCCTTTGAACTTCAATCCCACGTAACGTAAATTATGGGTGGTTTGTGCTGAGAGGGTCACAAATCGATAGCACATTAGCACATCTACTACATAACTGACCAGCTCCCTTCCCACTATGCCATTTCAGGACCAGTAGGAGCTACTTCGAATCCAGTGACCCCTCCTGCTCCAGTGGCTAAGCACTTCTTGGTAAGTGTGTACAGCCACAATCCTTTGTCAGTGGTTTCTACGTCACGGCAGTTTGTGCAATGGTAGTGCATGCATTTGAGGCTAATATGCACCTAGCCTGGTGGGAACAAGGCTAGTATATGCCTAGTCTTGTGGGACTCAGTTTAGCATTCTTCCTGTACACTAGAGTGCACTACTACGTAAGGCTGTCAACTTTGACAGGTGCAGTTCACTATCCAACCTGCCCGTGCATGCAGCTGTCACTATGTAAGGCTATTGACAGGCGCCATTCTCCATTCTGTACATTACAGAATGTAGAACTGGGTCTGGAAAACTAGCATAGTGTTTTCTGTTTTCCCAAGCATGTACAAAGTTGCCAGCCTTAATGCCAGCTGCATGCACAGGCTAGGTTGAATGGTGAATGGCACCTGTCAAAGTTGATAGCCAGCTGCCAGTGCAGCATGGACAGATTGAATGGTGATTGGCAAAGTTAACAGCCTTACATAGTGCCAGCTACCAGCACAGGCATGTTAGATGGTGAATGGCACCTGCCAAAGTAGGTATACGTATATTATATTGTCCATGTGTTGACTAGTATAATTGTAACAGCTCGGCGCGCAGCTCGCCGGAGCGCGGTGTTGTTGCGGCGGTGCGATGGGGTTAACTCTCACAGTGAGCTTGGAATATCTTATCGGTGAATATATGAAGGCATGAATACAAGGCAGCAAGCGGCTGCTTAAATACAAACACAAACAGGAAGTACAAAACCCATGGTAAAACCACATGTCTCCACCAGCACAGATGATATCACAGGTGACAGGCAAAACAGGAGCATTCAGCAAACGAGCACATGACAGATGAAGGAAACCAGTGAATACAGCAAGCGTAATGCATAAGTGTGAAGCACAAACCAAAACCACTCTAAAGCTCACATGTACAAATATGGTCCTACTAGATGGTTCAACATGCATTACCTCACTATTAATTAATCAACTTCGCTACACAGCTCCCCTCTTCGATGGAATACGTCCCGTATTCAGCCTCATCAGCTTGCAGCGCATCCACGGGCGTAGTGCCCTTCCAGGCCGCACTTCCGGCATCTCACGGCACTCTGCTGCAGTCTCCGGTGGCCGCTCCCGAGTCCGGTGCCAGCTGATCGCTCACTCGATCCCCGGTGGCCGCTCCCGAACTCGGTACCATCCGACTGCGCCCCTGCTTCCAGCCGCTCGATTCGCTGCAACAGGTTGGACAGCTTGTCCACCAACTCGTCGCTCCTATCGACCGTCGCCACCACTGTCGCCTGCTCCAGTCCGACGTGGGCTATCCTTCCGGGCCCAGTCCTGGAGTAACTCTCCATTTCCAATGTGGCTGTCACCGCTTCGTCGATGGACTTCGGTTGACGTTGCCTAACGCTGAAGGACACCTGGGGGTCACTCAGTTGGCTGAGGTAGCTGTTCAAGGCAAGGCGCTCCCTTGCCTCCTCCTGCAGATCGGGATACGCCTTGTCGGTGAGGCGTCGCAAGTCCTCTGCGAAGTCTGCCCATCCCTCTCCCTTGCGCTTCCGCCTGGTGTTAAACTCAACGGCATACAGCTCACGCTTGCTGTCGGGATCAAACCTTTCCCGCAACGCCTTCTTCGCATGGCTGTACGTCCCCTGGCTCGCCTCCGTGAACTGCTGGAACGCTCGCTGAGCCCGGCCGGTCAAACGGACCTTCAGCCATTTCAGCTTAGCGGCATCTCCGTCCCACGCATTCACGTCTGCAACGTTTTCGAAGTGGGATATCCACTCATCCCAGCTTCCTTCTCCCGAAAACGTCTCCGGCAGTACGAGCGGTCGACTAGCCATCTTGGAACAGAAGGTCTCCGGTTGCTTCAGGGAATCCTGCCGACTACGCCAGTGTAACAGCTCGGCGCGCAGCTCGCCGGAGCGCGGTGTTGTTGCGGCGGTGCGATGGGGTTAACTCTCACAGTGAGCTTGGAATATCTTATCGGTGAATATATGAAGGCATGAATACAAGGCAGCAAGCGGCTGCTTAAATACAAACACAAACAGGAAGTACAAAACCCATGGTAAAACCACATGTCTCCACCAGCACAGATGATATCACAGGTGACAGGCAAAACAGGAGCATTCAGCAAACGAGCACATGACAGATGAAGGAAACCAGTGAATACAGCAAGCGTAATGCATAAGTGTGAAGCACAAACCAAAACCACTCTAAAGCTCACATGTACAAATATGGTCCTACTAGATGGTTCAACATGCATTACCTCACTATTAATTAATCAACTTCGCTACATAATTGTTCATCATGTTCAGATGAGAAGCCCACCAGTCAATACCTGATGCTGCTCAAGTGGAGAAAAGACGGTCAAACACAAGATAGTTGACACGATCTGCAACGAATTGGGAAAGAATTGGGAGAACTCTTAACATTCTGCCAGCCAAGCTGCAGATGTGGTCAACACAGACACGTAATGATCCCCAGGGTTGCCTCAACAAAGTCTTTGACCACTGGTTCCAGAACTCCCCCAATGGTTACCCCCTCAAATGGAGTACATTGATTGAACTGCTTCACAATAAGACTTCCCAGAACTTAATTGCTCAACATCTGAGGGAGGCCCTTGAGAATAGGGTGTAGCGAGAATAGGGTGTAGCACACCTCTCGCTAGCTGTGTCTTCTATAATCATTATTAAGTTTTAATCTTGTAAAGCATTGTTTCGTACAATATTATTATTTGTTCCTTCATGTTGGTTGGTGGTTCTATAGCTAATTGCCCTTGGACAGAGAGAGCTCTTGTCCTCGGACAGTGGATAGCTCTTGTCCTAGGACAGACAGATCGATCTTGTGGGTCAACTGAAGAACACGATCCAGCTGAGGTCTTAGGGTATGATAGGCCCCAGATCAGGCTACAAATAGGTGATAGTGTTCTGCAGTTGATCTGATCTTAAGCTCTGCCCACAATTTATGAGTGTGTGGTCACTGGTCAGTGCCATACATCTGCTGTGGTTGGGGCTGGTCAGCTGACCAACAGAAATAGCTGAAACAGAGCTTCCAGCAAGCGTACATAAGACATCTTCATACTGCTATGATGATGATGCCACCATGCACCACAGCTTGCTTGGATCTGGGCGTATTGATATAACCTTGTTCATCCTGTGATCACGTGCAATTGTATTCACAATTAAATTTACAAACATGTAGCCACAGGAGACAGAGAATCAGGCTGACACCACACAATGCTATATCCTTGTGTGCTGCTTCTCTGCTGTGAGTGGTTAAGAGCAATTTTAGGTAACCATTAAATTTTTCTTCAAAGAAATGTTCATCTCCTTGCACGTTCAGGAAACAATTAGCTTCACATGAAGTGCTGTGTGAATCTCTGCACCACCGGCTCAAAGGTGTCTCCACTGTGCTTGTGCCGGTGCTTGTGCCGGTGCTTGCGTTTGTGTTCTTTGTGTTTGTGCTGCTTCTTGTGTTTGTGTTCAGTCTTGTGTTGCTTGTGCTTAGGAGGGCGGGGACTCAGGGGGTCGTCACTGTGTATGCTGGACAGCATCGACTCGGATGGGCTGGTGGTAGAGCTCCTGCTGTCGAGGGATGGAGAGACGCGAGGTCTCTTCAAATATGATGTTGAGATCTTCAGAGAGAGGGACTTGATTACGCAATAACTGGGTTTGAGCTGGTCGCAGAAGGCAGTGGGTGAAAGAGGGAAGCTCCTGTCGTCAAGTGTTCATCACCAGCTGCCACTGTAGTGACCCGGAGCAATGGCTGTGAGGCAACTGGCAGGGACTGCAGGGCAGAGGGAGAGAGTTCATGGAGATGACTAACATGATTGTACTATGCCTGTTCCACTGGTGGGATTACTGGTTCGCACTGCAGCCTATCACAAGATGGAACCTCGTTCCCAGGCTGCATTGTAGGAGAGAACATTCGGCCTGGGAACGAGGCTAAGCAAGATGATGCATCCAACTACAGGAATGGTGCTATATGTGCACCTGCACAGGTGCCAGAGTGTCCTATCCCGCCAGCTGCCATCGGAGACGGGGTCGTAGCACTGGCTGCTCCCGCACTGGCCTCCTTAGGACCAGGGCTCTGCATCAGGAGGAATGGATATCAAGTAACTAGCATAAGGAGATTGTATTTCAGAAGGCTCAGTCTCCCATATCAACTGAGGTACTGGCCCCTCTACAGATCTGGCGGTGAGGACCAGCTCCTCCGCCACTGGACGGTGCTGCAGACCTTGTGGCAAGAACGCAGACTTTCCCACAGAGAGACAGTATGCCAAGGATACACAGTGAAGCCTTGTTTACTACATGTACACTAGCTGTGGAGGGTGACCTGTGCGCATAGCCTTGTTCCCAGGTCTTCTACACCTCCAAAAATACTGTATCGTGGGCTAGCAATGAGCTATGAAGCTGGGATTTGCACCATTATATTGTGATCAGTATGAACGAAGCATTCCAATGATGTCCAGTTTGCTGTTGGTTGAATTTTGACCCAAACCATGGATTTGGCCTTTTGACCCAAACCATGGATTTGGCCTTAGGCTGACTGCGATCTTTGACAAAAATGTGGCCGAGATCAAAAATCATTTTAAGGACAATGGCACAATCCCCAGCTTCATATCTCATTCACATAACCATACCCACAACACAAACTCTTACCACGCTGGGGGATGAGAGACTTGATCGTGCCACTTTCTCCTTCAGATCCATAACCACACCGAGCTGCACAACAACAAAAACAAAAGAAGAAGAATAAACAACAACAAGAATAAACAACACCAAGAGGAATAAACAACAAGACGAATAAACATCAAACAGCAACTATTGGAGACTTGGAATCATGTTCAAATTGACCCATGACGCATGGACACGTAATGTAAGGGCTGCAGTGAGTTACGGCACAACGTATGGCGCATATTTCCACGGTGGACATATATATTTTATGTCGTTTGAGCATGGTGAATTAGACGGAGAATATTCTCTCATCGGTTGTATGATCACATGCTTGTTTTTGTGCATGTTACTGGGTTGCCTTGCACATGCGCAGTAATGTTGTTTACATTGCATGTCCTTGTCTGTGATTGGTCAAGGCAGATGGGTATTTAAATGGTTAGCGGTAAACAGTTGGTCACTCTTGGCGACTTTACCTGTGCTTGGCAAGTTTTTCCCCTCCTGATGGAGAGGAAGTGTGAAGGTATGTGATATCTCAATCAGAATGAGCTGATTCTTTATGCACATATTCCTCTTTGTCCGAGGTATCTGGTGCTAGGGAGCTATTGCTGGAGCTGGATTCATTGCATGCATGGGTACACCATGGCTGCTGAACTTCTAGCTATCTATGATGTGGGGTGTTACTTTTTTTGTTCGGGCTTTTCCTCATCCATATTTTTCCTCGCTGAGGTTTTAGGGTGAGTTGGCCACATGCTCTAAAACCATAGGTGTGGCAGTTACACCTGTGTTGCTTTTCTGATTGGCTCACCCCGAATTTTCTGCATTGTAGCTACTGCAGTTCTATTGTGTTGTTAAGTTTGTGTGTTTGGTTTGTACTGTTGATCTTGTCCTCGGTTGCCACGCACTCAATTGCCGCCCAGCCCAATTAAAATTGTTGAGATGTGTGCTGTCACTGTGATGCATGTGTGCATGTGTAGAATTAGATGAGAGAGTCATCTACCCATACTTGGCATTAAATTTTGCTTTCATACTACAAGCAATGTAAGTATAAGTGTAGGCAGACACGTGGGAACTTGACTAGGGCCAGCCTCATTCCCAGACTCTTGTGGGGGGAGGAGTACTGAGGATTTCACGCAAGTTGCTTGTCCAAGATCCATTTCAAATTTTCGGCGCATGCACACTGATGAGAGAGTGCATAGTGTGCACCTTCACCGTTTAGTTGTCTTGCTGTAAATGAACGCACAATCGTTCAAACGAACACAGTAATTTGCAATTCCCAGCTAGGTGAGACTTTGAATGCAAAGGCCGTTTCCATGGCTACAGTTATGACTAATTTCTTGAATGGATCTGGGACAAGCAACCTGAAATCCTCGGTAGTCAAACCCTTGCACAGACAATGCCCGGAGCACATCGTGCATCTTCAGTTGTACTGGTGTAATGATGATGACAGAATCCCGGGGGATGTGTAACTAGTATGTACCAGGCTCTCTGTTCGCTGATACCAGTCCCATGCCTGCCTCCGGGCCTCTTTCCCAGGATCCATTCCATGTGGGAATGGAATGGAATGGAAGGCAGTTATTCATTTGCAAGCAAACTGGAGGTGGGAATGGTGCTTCTACTATGATGTCATGAACGAGCAGCGTACCCCTGGGGCACACACGTTGGTGTGAGCCGACCGTAGAGGATGGAGTAGAGGCCAACAACAGTGCTACGAAGGCGAGAGTCGTAGTAGATCCTCTTGCTGCAGAGAAACCAAATGTGAACCTCAAGTCAGATGGGACAGGATCAGCCATAAGCACCTCCCCTCCTTCCCCTTCCTCCCCTCTCCATCCCCGCAAGCCAATGTGAACCTTAAGTCATACGGGATAGGACAGATACCAAAACAGGCGCAAGCAGAGAAATACCCCCTTCCTTCCCCTTCCCCCTCCTCCCTTTCCTCCACCCACCTCCCCCTCCTCCCCTTCCTCCCCTTCCTCCACCCACCTCCTCCTCCCTCCACAGAGCCGCTACACGAGCTGCAGAGTGTTGAGGCTGGATTCTGTTCTCTGGGTAAAGGGAGGGTTGGCTGGTAGCAAGGCTGTGGGAGGGATGAGAGGAGGGGAGGAGGGGGAACGGGGAAGGGGGGAGGTGGGAGCAGAAAAAGAGAGGGAAGGAGGAGGGGGGGTTAAGAGGGTGGAGGAAGTGTGTGGAGAAAGGGGAATCAGAGGGAGGAGGAGGGAGAGGAAGTTAGTATCACCCAAGGCAATAGGCAATGAACGATAAGCAGTTACAGTTAGCTAGCAGTTAGATGATCTCACCGGATGCTAGGCTGCTGCTCCCTCTCCACCACCTCCACGAGGAAGGTGAGCTCGCTCTCACTGTTCTCGGCTGAAGCACACGGACATACATGAGACACCACAGGGTTATGATGGGAACCGTTTACACACAAAATGTTCTAGGCCCATCACCTCAACTTATTTTTGGCCACACCCAGTGCTACTGTGACACACATCCGAGTGCTGCCAGCCTGACATCAACGAAGTTATCAGACCTGGAAACATTAAGACGGCAAGCCTCAGTGAAGAAAACTTGTAATAGCAGCACAAGCTCATATCACACACACACACACACCACAAATCGTCTCAGCAACATACATGTAGCATGTTATTAGTGAGTTGCCATGACAACATACCCAGCATATTCACGGAAGACGTGGCTTTCAGTTGCCAGGTGGCCATTCTTCTGGAGGACTCGGAGAGCCCGTAAACAGCTGTGAAAGAACAGAGAGAAGATTCCAGAGCCACCTTGCAAGTTTGATGTGACCTTTATGCAGCAGGCCTTCAGCCCAACCCCCATTCTCAAAACACAATACAAGGGGGCAGTGATGTGTTGCTAGCAATGCCTAGGATGGGGGTGGGGCTGAAGGTCTGGTAGTCAGCTGCACAAAGGGAGTGGTCTGGGAACCAGGTCCATGCACTGGTATGCGGGACAGCTGGGATTGATTGACCAGCTGTTGCTAACCTGGTAATAGCGTAGGACGGTAACACCTTTTCTACGTTGAGGTGTTGAACAATCTCCTGCAGTATCACCTGGTGGGGAAATACACACGTGGCGAAAAAATGTGAAAATCGAAACAGCAGGTTGTCAAAATAAACACGGTACATATATAGACCATAGCCAGTTGACTGACACACCACCTTCTCTGGTGATGGAGATATAATGGTACACTAGTCTTGTTCCCGGACTCCTCAGAAGAGGGTCTGGGAATGAGACTAATGATGTACTAACTACTGCATCCATTATCTGTTACAGTAGCAGAAATACAGTAAAAACTGTGTCACAATTAACCAGTCCTCCACCAGGAGTAGAGGGAGCTAGGGTGAGAGACGGGGAGGGGAAGGGGCGGAGGGAGCTTAGATGGGAGAGGAAGGGGTGGAAGGAGTTAGGGTGGGAGAGAGGGGTGGGTGGAGTGGAGGGAGCTAGGGTGGGAGAGGGAGGAGGTGGAGGGAGCAAGGGTGGGAGAGGGAGGAGGTGGAAGGAGCTCAGGTGGCTCTAGCTCCCTCCACCTCCTCCCTCTCCCACCCTACATGTAGCTCCCTCCACTGCACCCACCCCTCCCCTCTCCCACCCTAGCTCCCTCCATTCCACCCACCCCTCCCCTCTCCCACCCTAGCTCCCTCCACACAACTGAAATTCTGGCCTGAGGGGTCAGAACCAATGGTCTGTGAATGCAGGCGTTTCAGATTTGGCGTCACGGGATTCAAAAAAATTTCATTAACCAACCAACCAGAGTTGTGGCTGTATGTAGCAGTCGAAGTACTGCTTCGCGATTGCCAGTGCTATGAGCCGCCTCGTGTTGGAGGTTAGTGCTGGAGGAGGGATGGAGTGAGGATGGAGGGGGGGGGGGGGGGGGGGGGGGGGGGGGGGGGAGGGAGGCAGAGGGAGGGGAGGCAGAAGGGAGAGGAGGTGAGATAGGAAGGAAGGGGGGAGAGAGGGACGAGGGATGATGGTAGAGGTAGGGAGTGGGATTAGGGAGGAGGGAGGGTGGGAGAGGGAGGATGGAGGGAGGGAGGGAGGGAGGGAGGGAGGGAGGGAGGGAGGGAGGGAGGGAGGGGAGAGGAAGGAGGGAGGAGGGAGGGAGGAGAAAGGGTGGAAGGGACGAAGGGGTGGGTGGGAGAGGTAGGGTGAATAAGGAGAGTGGGAGTGGGATGAAAGTAGACAGTACGATATTACATAACATGCATGGAGGAGCACCTAAATATCACGAGGGTAGAGTAGCTGGTCGCTTCCTGGTAGTGTGGTCTACAAACACCAGCTTGCAGCTGGAGTGGGGGAATCATGCAC
Source organism: Axinella damicornis (assembly GCA_963931865.1). Lineage (NCBI taxonomy): Eukaryota > Metazoa > Porifera > Demospongiae > Axinellida > Axinellidae > Axinella > Axinella damicornis. The sequence continues at coordinate 6,397,885 of OZ007517.1, forward strand.
TCAGGACGGCCACCACAGCTGGAACAGTGAAGCTGAGGGTCCAGTGGCAAGGCTCCGTGTATGAGTCAACACACGGCAACCACAACCTGAGAGGTAACGCAACACGGATGCATCAGATCATTGCCAGGAAATACACATACATCACATGATGTCACATTACATCACATGACATCATGCAGCATCATGTGACAACATATGGCATCACACAGCATCATGTAATGTGTCATTGTTCCAACCTTGATGAGTTCTCCCATCCATAGGTGAAGACATGAACGTGTTGCTTAAATTGGAAATGGAGAAATTCTGAACCCTATCCTATACTACCATCCTCCCCTCCCTCTCACCCACAGCTTCACTCACTCACTATATCCTCCGGGGAGCTTCCTGGCGGGATGTCAAACTGCACCCCTCCCCTCCCCCTCACACACATATTCAACTCACCTCCCCCTCTGAGCCTCACACACACCTTCACCCACCATAGCCTCCGGGGAGCTTCCTGGCGGGATGACAAACTGCACTCCTCCCCTTGGCTGCTCCAGAGAGAACTCAATCATCACCCGCAGGGGCTTCCCCTCCAGCCGTCCGGAACTG
>OZ007517.1:7118675-7142541 GCA_963931865.1 Axinella damicornis
GCTCTGCCATATGTTGTGTGTGTGTGTGTGCATTGTGTTTGTTTGTTTGTTTGTGTGTGTGTGTGTGTGTGTGTGTGTGTGTGTGTGTGTGTGTGTGATGGAAGTGGGATGTTTGTGGGGAGGGACTAGACCATGCAGTGGCGCTTGACCTTCATACTTCAAATTTAAATTCCTGAACCTCAAACTCTGCAAAGAATGTTCGAGAACATTGTGGAATCTTAGAACAGCTGGGGCTACAAGTGGATGCAATTGGGTAGCAGCAGTCGATGCGGACACAATCGGTGAGCAGCAGGCGAAGTGGACGCAATCGGGAAGCAGTTGAAATGGATGCAATCGGGGAACAGCAGCTGAAGCAGACGTAAGTAGAGAGCAGCAGTTGGAGCGGACACAATCAGGGAGCAGTTGAAGCGGATCGATGCAGTCGGGGAGCAGCAGCTGAAGCAGACACAATCGGGGAGCAGCAGCTCTGTAAAGAGAGCTGTCCGGCACCAGATTACTCACGTAGGTGAACGAAGGGGAAGTAACTGAGCGAGCGAAGCTACCTGTATAGCCTACTCAGACAATAGGAGAATGCTTGCACAAAACACTGCATACATGTACGTAGTTCGTTACCCAGCATAAAGGTACAAGTCGAAGCCCATTCGATACGTATAGAGTTGGCTGCTAGTGTGTTTACTAGTGAGATGTTCATACTCTTAAGTACTCTGCACGCCCATGCACAGCATTGGTGGTGTAGTTCCTTGACATCTGTGTGGGTGTCTGTCTGTTGGCAAAATGCGTCAAGCAAGTTAGCTGAAGCGCTCAATGCAAACGATCAGCACAATGTTTTATTGAGACATTCCACACCGGATACAAATCAAGAAAGGCCATTGTTTTCAGCTACTTCCTGTTATTGGTGTTGTTGGTTCCACCTCTGTCGTGAGTGACAGGACAGCAAGGTGGAGAGTCCACCTCTGTCGTGAGTGACAGGATAGCAAAGGTGGAGAGTCCACCTCTGTCGTGAGTGACAGGACAGCGAAGGTGGAGAGTCCACCTCTGTCGTGAGTGACAGGACAGCAAGGTGGGGAGGGTGTGTGCATGATGTGGGAGAAGAGAGGCTGATGTTGCAGGCCGTGACTCGCGTCCGATTTTTATTTTATTTTATGAAACACAAGAATACATGTCACATAAAGTGGCAAAATAGTCAAAGTAGAGCGACATACGTGCTGACAGCTTTGGGGTGACAGTTTTGAGGGTTATGAAAGAGTGTTACTTCAGCTGAGGTATGTGTACCTCACTGGATAAAAGGTTGATGGGTGCTTCGGGTTGTGCCTGGTCAATGAAGGATCTGGCACCTCTGACGCACATGATTACTGCATGAAGGAGTGAATTGGAAAGGCGGCAACGGTAGCGCTGTAGGGCTCATCTCTGTCCCTTCAGCCACTTGGCTGGTCCTCCCGGGAGTCCTGCAGATACGCACAATAACTGCACATATTTGTCTATAAAATCAAAATACACACAGTAAACCACACAATTGTCTACAAAGATTACAAAATCAATACGTAGATATGAAAGAAATGCGATTTATCATTATCTGTTAACTCTATAGGGTCCACATTTAATTTATTTATGCATGCGCAAGACCGAGTTTATTTGAGTCCTCATGCTAAAATGGCATCTTGAGAGAACGCTTCCTACCGGGGGGAAGGAGCTGAGCACGATACTGAGTCAGGGGTTGTGTGGGTAGCATACCTGTGTATCCTGATGCTAAGATGACGAATCTGAAGCAGGATCGGCCGAGCTACCATCCGAGTACACCTGGTCTTACATCACTCGTGTTTCTCCTCCCCCAAAATGAGGTGAGCGATTCAATTTAGACTGAAAACAGTACGTTTATTAGTTAGATGCTTAGTACATATGTTATATATGAAGTGTGATACAAGTAGTAGGGATAACTGGTCGAATACATCAGTTCAATAAACGTTGTAGTTTAGGTCTGTGTGTGCCATACGTTCCAACAGTCGGTGCCATCATCTTTGCCTGTAAGACATAATGTTGGCCAGCTGGCACTGCCACTGACTCTCCCTTCTGCGAGGGGGGTTGTGCACCTGCTGACAGTACACACACCTCTGCCTTGGGTGGTGTTGGGGGAAATGTTGTGGAGCAGGCGGGTGTGTAATCGGGGGATGAACTGCTCCATGAGTGGAGGGTCGGCCTGTCCTCTGTTGGCCGTTGTAGTCACCAATGAGGGCCTTGGCCAATTTCAGGCGAAATTCTTTCAGCCTGGTCTCCTGCATTTGTGATACAAACATTAACCAAAATATATTACTGTGAATCTAAATCTATTTCTAGAAGTAGTGCAGTCTTTGATTGCCCAGACTTTTGCCTAGTTACTCCTTCCAGTTGTCACACTGTCCTTCCGCGAGGAGACGTTCACAAGTTCTCAAGATGTTCAATAAATCATTTTAATTTGAATTCATTAATATAACCACCCCGTAACAAAAGAAACCATAAACTTATTTTTTATTGCTGGATACCTGACCTTGAGAATCAGGAATGGTAGGTTTAAAAGCTTTTTGATGGCATGCCAACTCTCCCTACCCATCCAGCAATAATTTGATTTAGCAAACCTCCTTTCATCGTCAAAAGAAGGCTGTATTCAGTCCTTTTCGTCATCCAGCTTCATTGTTCTTGAGTATACAAAACAGCTGCCCAAACAATTCAAAAACAAGCTGTAAACTTTGTTGCTATGTAACTAGGTTGTTATGGGTGACAAGAAAATTTTTCTTCAATGTATAATTAGAGGACTACCTTTGAAGTAAAGTTATGTGCCTAGTAAGTCCATTCCTAGCAATTACTGGTAGTTGTATGCCTTCTATTATCAGACTTTTAATGCTACTGTGAAACTTCTGAAACAATCTTGGGTACCTACTACAAAACTTCTTGAAAGTCATGCAAAGTCTATGGTATTCAAACCCTTGCTGTAAGAGTCTATGTGTAAGAAGCTTGTTTTTTGCGTTAAACCTCTGAGAACTATCACATATTCTAGCTATTCTTACCAGTTGGGATATGTATATTCCATAAGCTGGTGAAAGTGGAATGTTACTACTAAGGTTTGGAAAATTAACTATGTGAAAGCCAAAACCATCTCTTTTGTCATATACATCTGTTCTAAAGCTGCTATCCTCAATCTCAATCGTAATATCTAAATACGAAAGCTTATTGAAGGCTTCAGTTGTCTTCTTAAGTTTGAGCTCTTTAGGGTATATATTACCTATTTCATCATCAAAGAAGGGATTATTAATAGTAAGAAGATCATCTATGTATCGAACTGTGAAGTTAAATTTTCTTGCTTTGTAAGGATTATTTCGTAGGGTTTCCTTAATAAACTTGTACTCATAACGAAAAAGAAAGAGATTTGCCAGTAAAGGAGCACAATCTGTACCCATGGGAATTCCTACTACCTGTTTATATACCCTATCACTCACTTGTATAAATATATTGTCTATTAAGTACTCTACATATTGTACAAGCTGACTCTCTGTAACGGAAATACCAAACTTACCTTTCTGTGTGGACCAATAAGCCCGACCTCGCCTTTCAACTAAATAAGTAGCACCCCTTTTCAAAAATGCTTCCATTATTAACTCCTTTAAACTGTCTTTCAACAACTGGTGTGGGATACTAGTATACAAAGTAGAAAAATCATAGCTATCAAAACATTCTACCCGTCCACTATTATTTATGTTACTAATTATCTTCAAAACATCAATTGAGTTATTTATTACCCAAAAACTGTTGACATTACTGTTATTAAAAATCCCTTTACAATACTCCTGATAATGATTCAAAACTGAAGTCAAACATGCCGTAAGTAACTGGGAAAGAGGCTTTGTAGTACAAGCATTGGAAGCCGCTATAAACCTGTTACCATAGGGATCCTTATGCAGCTTAGGCAACCAGTAAAATGAAGGAAGTTGATGCATGCTTAAAGGAACCTGTAAACGCTCTGCTTTCATAAAATCCAAATGCTTTTGTATTATATCACTTGAAGATAAACTACATTCATGGTAGGTTTGTGGCTTTCCTTGCTTAGTTGCGAGTTCCTTACATATAACCTCTGTATAATACGTTTTACAGATTATGATTACATTGTTGCCTGCCTTGTCTGCTGGTACCAGCACATACCTATCCTGAAAATCCTTCAAATACTGTAAATGAACCCTATCTCTAAGAATTTGCTTGACTTTCACCCTATGACCATATTTACCTTTAAGTTTATCAATTCTCTTCTTCAAAAGAGAAAGTACTGTGCCCTCCCACTCATTAAGTAAATTTTTATCAACACCTTCTTTATTGGCCCATTTACGTTTGTACTCCTTTACTGACTCAGCGCATATTTCATAATTAAGTTGCCAATTAATATTGTTTTGCTCTCTAAAGGATGGACCTTTAGAGATAAGTTTTCGAAGTACTCTATCTTTGATTATTCCTAAATCACCTGTAAGAACATGACCAGCTGGATGATAAAGGTACTCGGATTTTTCGCAATCACATTTACTATGACTATTTTGTTTATCGGATTTGAACTTGATTTCATTAACAGTTTGCTTATGATTAAATAACTTTGATCTAATGGTCTTTGAATACTTATAACTAACTACCGGAGTTTCTTTGTCGGATAAGAATGTTGGTATCGTATCTCTAACAACCTTGCTATGTAAAATTCCTGCTATATTGATCATTTCTATCCCTTTATTATGAAAATACACACCTATAAAACTCTTTGGTTTGCTATGCTGAAAAATGCTGTTATGATTGTGAATTACTAAATCCCCTCTTCTACATCTTATTATATCCTTGATGATCAAAGCCAATAATGCACGACCGGCCAGTTTCGGCCTTTCAGGCCTCATCAGGTACATTCAGAGCTCATACACACAGTGCTATATATACATGTACAATGGCGTATGACGTCATGAATGGCGTCCTACGTAACAAGAGATGCATGCAGCAAGTACATATGGTTGAATTCAGTTGAGAAAGAGTTGATATCATCGACTCCTGTCTCTTGTCCCTTATGTCCTCTCTTGTCAGATAGGTCATGACGAACCTGACCGAACCAAATCAAACTGACTGAACCAAGACCGAACCAACTCACGAACCAACTCAAACTGAACCAAACCAAAACGCACCTAAACCTGAAAACCCACTGAAACTCTAGCCCAAAACAAACTCTCTCCTGCCAGGCTGTGGCTAGCAGATCCCCCTTCTGACGTGACAAACTCTCCCCCCTCTACCCCCTTGAGCTCATCAGGGGAGCCACGCCTATCCTGCGTTACGTGTACAACCCCCTGCTATGTACCTCCAGAAACAGTTTTGGAGAGGTGAAAAAGTTGTCGCAAGATAATGCGAAATTGTTGCCCACGGAATGGTTCAGACAGCTGGAGTACGACTCTTTCCCCCAAGCCATGCTCTGTTGTCTCCCCATCGGTTGGCTTTCCCACATATTCCTCCACCCACATCCAGGAAGAAGCCGTTTGCACTGTCCGCAATCACCCATACCTTAAACCACTGGCTTCTTCGGGAGGTATTGCTCCATGGATGAACCACCTAAGATACGGCCTTATACTAACTGTTGCAGTCATGTGTATTATTTTGCTAGGTGTCAGAGGTGCACCTGTGGATGTATTTGCTGGTAGATTACAACATCTAAGTCATTTGCATCCTGGTCCAGCATGATTGCCACCCTTCTTGCACTTACAGCCTGCTGTAAGACAGCCTGTCTTGCAACTTCCTGTCTCCGCCCCTCCTCCCTCCTCCAGCTGGTGCAGCAGCAGCACTCCCTCCTCCCCCTCTGCCTGAAGGCCCACGCCACCTGCCTCCAGCTCAACTGCACAATCACTACCCCCGCACAGATGTGCTACCAGGTACAAAAAACCACTTTAGTAGGAGCCTTTCTTGATGAGTGCTACTGCTGTCCTAACATAGAGCAGTCCCTTCTGTATCACTAGGCTCCCCCAACAAGGCTGCTACAGATGTACGCTCGGTGTCTCCCATTGCCAAGGGTTAGTGCTGAGGTTAGGTACTCCCCTCCCCCTTGTCTTTGGGGGTCCAATCCCAGATGTGATCCCGTAAAAACTTACGACAGCTATCCATTGATGGGGTGCGCTTCCCGGCTATCTCTTCAGCGAAGTATTCCTGAATCTCATCCAGGTCACTGTCAGTGAAGCGAATCCGTTTACGTTGGGTCCTTTTGATATGCTTCCCCTTGGGTGTGGCCGATTTTGGTGTGTCTTCAGCTTTGCCCTTGCCCTTTGCCGATTTTTGCGTAGCTTTGCCTTTGCTGGTTGAGCCCTCTGCCGATTTTGTGTAGCTTAGCCTTTGCTGGTCGAGCCCTCTGCCGATTTTTGTGTATCCTTTTCCTCTTTGCCCTTGCTGGTCGAGCCCTCTCCCCTTCTCAGGGCTTCCATTGTTCGGAAGGCAGAGGCTGCATGTACCGGCCCCACTACATCTTCGTAATGTCTCGCCTGTGTTTGTATGGTATGAGACATTTGCCTAGCGACGAGGTTTGCCTCAGGATCACCGCACTGCCTCGGGGCCAACAAGCACCAGGAGGTTGTCGAGGGACTTATGGGGGTCAACCCTAACCCTAACGGTCCTAACGTACTTCAGAATCTTTGGAAGGTCTGTGCCCGAAAGGAGCAGCCTAGCTGCTCCTTTGGCCGGTCTTGTGTTCTTTAACCGAGATTACGGTGACATCCTCCCCCTTGTCTCCCCCCCCCCCCCCCCCCCCCCCAAGGACTACACGTGCACTCTGCAACTCCGCCAAGGTGCAGTTGCATACAGCACCTGGACGCTGCCAGCTTTTGTAGAGCAGCAGGGCCGTTAATGCAAGGGTACAGCAGAGTTTGTTCTGACGTACCTGTTGGCTTCACCCATTGCAATTGATTTGCCCGTGGATGGGGGATGATATGATGAAGCGTGGACATACAGTTGTTTGTTTGTGGGTTTAATGTGGGTTTTTAATGTCATGCCAAGACTTTGAGAAGAAATTTAGAATGCAAGTTGATGGTGTGCCCTCCCGTTCTAGCCGCCTTCTGCCAGCAATTGGTGCTGATCCCACGGCCATCAGCGTTTTCATGTGGCATGCAAAAGAAGTCTCACAAGCTTGCTTTGTTCACTAGTTTGTGACTGCATATGGCATGCAAGGACATAGCATGTTGCACATTCAAGCTTTTTCCACCTACGTAGGTACAAAGCTGTCATCACGGATCTTACTAACATCATCCCTGCATGATCTACAAATGCAGCTGTCCAGCTTGATATGAATGGATGGTTCATACTTTCTGAGCTGCTCCTGCAATGTTTTGTCTTTCCATGACTTGGGGTGAACGTATTTGGACTGATTACCTTGTTTGCAGAGGATACATGGCTGGCATAGTTGACCCTGGTGGATAGTGTAGGTCACTTGCCTCAGCTGTGTATTGCCTGATCTGGTCCTGAAGTTCGCTGCACGTTGGCTCATATTTCATCAATCTCTGTGTACATACATTTATTATCAAGTTTGTAAATTAGTATCTTGCCAAGAAGCATTGACATTGCAGTGCATGGTACTACCCATTCTTATGTGATGCGGTGTCATGGGGAATTTGGCACCTCCGATTTATGGCACCCCCATGCTAAATACCCTAGGGAAATTGGAATCCCCGAGTAATAATATTATGCAGTATTGGCCCGTCAACTTTGGAGATTTTACTGAAACCGTATTTGTTGCTTGTCCTGTTCCTATTAAGTGTTCAAAGTAGCCATTGATTAAAATTTGCTATACAACTGAAACATTTTGTACTCTATGTGGCAACAAAAATGTACTATGTTGGTTAGGAATGCAAGGGCCTCATCACGAGCATGTGGTCGTCTATGGTAGTGCACAGATCGACACTTCTCAGCAAACTGCTGTAATTCTCGTTGATGATTGGGAAGTTTAATTTCTTAGCGTCTAAAATGCGCTGAATAACACCACCAACCCAAAACATGTCACTGCTGGTTGATTGTTTCGTCTCACCAGCAATTACTTCTGGAGCAATATAACTGCTTGAGTGTTATAAGTTGGGTGTGAAGCCTTTAGGTGATCCTGTGGGAACCGTACATTACACTTTGGGTTTTTATGGTGGAATTCAATTGTTAATAATCTTATTCATTGACAACTAGCAATGGTCAAACGGAGCTGGGAGAGGAAGTGGTTTCTGTGCGATTTTTAAACGGCAAATACTGCACATGTTAACATATGCAAGAAACATTTCTGAAGGGTCTTGTTGGTCAGATCTGGACTGAAGGAATACCAGCAGCCATTGAAGGACAATTAAAAACGCTTGGCTGGGTGATTCAGACCTGAGGGAGATAATAACAATCATAAATACTTCATTCAACACAAATGAGATGTCAAGTGTAACAAATTGATTACCGATATAGAGGCTGCCAGTTGTCTATCCGACATCTGGCAGCTGCAAAGAGTTCAATCTCCCTACCCGGAAAGTAGTTGTTATGATCACCCTTCTTTTGACTGAGGGAATGGCATAATTTCTTTCTTCTGAAAGCACTTCAGGAGGTGGTGTCTCATCTGGGCCTGGTCAAACTTCATGTGATGACATAATTGAGTGTGACCTCATAATGAAGCTTGGAGTGATTGATAATTGAGGAACGTATACCCTCGGGTTTGGTAGGGATGTCTGTAAACACTCCACTAGGACTGGGAGCCTCAATTTGTCATGAGGGCAAAGTGGTCTCACTACGTCCCATTTGTAGATACCCATCGTATTCTTGTAGCAAAAGTAGACAAGGACTTGAAAATACATTGCAGCTGCCATAATGTGCTCCTTGGTCTTGTAGTACCTTTTTACCATACTGGCAGTCAAGAGTATGCTTTTCACCGATGGTAAAAGGAGTGTCATTGAAGTGGACGGATTGTGCTCCTACCTTTTACCTCCAGAGCAGTCTCGTGGGGGTCTCTGAATACGAAGTGGACAAACCAAAAGTTAACCCAACACTAACTGTTTTCAAGTTAAAACGTTTCAGGGCTACCTCAAAGGAAGAGGGGAGTGTTGTGGGCTCTGTGGTCTTGGTTGGCCCCTGCTTGGTATCTGCAATAATACATAGCTCACATGACTGCACAGGGAAAAGGACAATCTAGAAACATTGGACCACTTTACTTTAACTCTATTCGAAATCCAGCAGATCCAATTAGGTTGCAGCTGTCACATGACTTTACTTTACTTTAACTCTATTCGAAATCCAGCAGATCCAACCAGGTTGCAGCTGTCACATGACATTGGTGATATTTCAGTTCGCTAAGTGTTGTGGAATCTGACTGAAGTTGCCTGCATTTGCTGTTCTCGGGCACAGCAACCAAACAGACAGACTGCACGCAGCAATGAAGGTTAGCGCTTACTTGCATGGCCCAAAGTTAGCAATCACATGCTGGAGAAAGCAAAGGGCTAGCTTGTTAGACTACTTATGTACACCATAACTTACGGTATTAGTGTACGTTGATTCAATCATGTGTATGAAGGCCCGTATGTACGGTAGGAGTTCGGGGAACGTGTAGATTATGAAGGCCTGTCATCTCATTGTGCAACAATTAAATGGACAACTGTTGTACTTCTGTTGTTGTATTCAGTTGTATTGCAGCGGACGCACATTCAATGTTGTATATTTGTTGGAGTTGTGAGTCTTGAAATTAACATACGTTGGGAAAGGTTTGTATAATCATTGTTGTACACTTCGTAAATTTTCCTGTGTGCAGCCGTAGGTTGTCTCAGGGATCCACCCAGATGGAGTCTTCTGTCCGTGATTAGAGCAGTGGACACAACCTCTTTTCTGTCCCTGAAACCGTACTTGTTGATGACCAGGCAGGTTACCCAGTGCCATTGCATTGTCGAGGGAGGCACACTTCCTCTTCCTTCCAGGATATCTCTTCCTACCACTAAAGCCACCAATCAGTTGCATGCCATGGTCACCATGGCAGTGTACTGACCGATTTGAAAGCGTTCTTCTGGGCTGTATCTCCTGTACGGCCCACGCTTGTTCCCAACTTTGTTTGTCAATTCGAGACCTGCCGATTCAATGAGGCAATACCTCACGAAGGAACAGAGAGCAACAGAGATCTTTTGGGATCGGGGAGTCTATGTACGGCTTGAAGAATCATCACATATGATCCTACCCAGTGGGGAGCTGGGAGTGGAGTAGGGGTCGGGTGTTGGAGGACGGTTGAAGTCCGACACTATAGTAGTATAAGAGAGACCGTATATAATGTGACTACCAATGACTTACAGACTTCATGAAGCTACCCCAATGGGGAGGTGGGAAGGGAGTAGGGATCTTGAGTTGGAGGAGGGTTGAAGTCCAACCCTATAGGTGTTGAAAGGTGTGATGTGAATATCAAAAATTTACAGATGTGCACAGAGCTTACCGCAGGGGAGGTAGGAGAGGAGTATATAGGATCAGGTGACGGTGGAGGGTTGAAGTCTGACCGTATAGAAAGAGAACCAACATTATGGAGGATTTGTGGATATGATTTTACATGAAGCTTAGTTTGGATCTGGGGCTGAATTGGTCTGTGCATGTGTGTAGCTGCAACTACTGGCTCCTGAAATGCTTTTGCGACTAGACGAGCTACTCACACAATCGTCTGCCAGGATTTCCGCCATTCCTCACGTTGGTTCAAAGGTCAAAATATATGGAATTTGGAAATCTATTCCGTTACATGCGCTGCAATGATCGCTTCATGCAGAAACGTTGAAAGCGGAAACGTTTCACATCCACGTCAGAACTGTATTTTCTATGACGAAAGGTACACAAAATCTAAGGCTATTCATTGCTGTATGTGTGTATGTTACAAGTCATACATGACAAATACAAAAATTTTAAAAAAAGGCTGCCCTTTGGTTCATTGTTCAGTGCATAGATCTGTTTGTGCTGCATTCGATCTTTGCAGTAGTACACCTCACTAGTTTTATACTTTTTCCAGTGTATAATATCTATAACAGACAGAACAGAGTTCACTGATGAATTCCGAAAAAGAAAATTACTTTACATTTTTAAGCAATCCACTACAAGTGACAAGTAAGCAAGTATACTGTTAAGAATTAAAAAAAAGAACCCACGAAACCAAACCAGTTACACCACTAAATATGATCCAACTGCAGAAACCAAAAAACATCAGCAAAGATAAAATGTTAATTCCATGGCCAGTGGTGTCTAGAACTGAGACCGCATTGTGTTTGCTGGGTACATGGACTATGGTGATCTTGGGATATGCTAGAGATGTGTGCATTGTGTTTTTCTGAATTCCTGCCACAGAATTCAGCCACATGCTACAATGGAGTATGAGAATCTGAGGATTTGGGTGTTTGTGGAGAGTAAACTTAGCAAGGAGTGACTTGACTCATGAGCTGGATCACCCATGATGGAGTCAGTGACAAATTGGGCATGCCTCACTGTGAAAACTTGCTTGCAGCAGCTTTGCCCACCTGGCTTTGAAACCATCAGATGAGCACAACTTGTATTCTGCTCTCTACAATCCGATAAGCCTTGCTGCCAAAAATGACACGCATATGCGCAAAATATGCAACAGGTGCGAAGCAAGTTCTGCACAAGCATCACCAGGCTTACAGAAATCATACTAATGGCGGCCATTCAGTTCTGAGTAGCACACAAGACATGCGAGGAAAACTGCATAGAGAAACTTTTTATTAGCTACGTACCTCTAGCAATGCACACTTGCAAACAATACACATGTAGAGAACAAGAACGAGAACGATTTGAATTAAGAGGCAGACCTCAGCCTGCTCCAGACTCAAAGTACAAAAACACAAGCAAGCACAATTTTCCTGTTGTCGTTTTTTTGTTTTGTTTGACAGACAGATCACGAAGCGGCCAAGAGTAGAAAAGCACTTTTATAAATTTTTGCTGCTCCTCTCGTGAGTACCAACTGCTCCACTGGTGCATCCATGTTGAATGCTATGGCACATTTATCCTTTACACTATCAAAACTGTCGAGGTTGAGGTCGTTGATGGTGCCAATTGTCATCATTTCAGACCATCGGTTCCTGTGAAGATTATTAAAGGATTTCTCAACCCTATATACAGTGCGCACTTTCTCCTCGAGAAAGTGAGAAATACGGTGAAAGGATGGGAGGAGGGGGAGAATGGTGGAGTATATACAGTTGAGTTCTGAGTGTGAGGGAAGGGAGAAGGGGAATGACGAGAGCTTTAGTTCACTCACCCGATTGTTGTCCATTTTTACAGGAATCCCAAACTCATTCACCACTGCATTTGGTGCTGGAATACCTGGTTTGTGAATGGTCACAAAAATCAATGCTGTCAGATAAGTACAATGGAAATTGATACAACAGCAGTACGAAAAGTTAAACTGACCAGGCGAGTTGACTTGGAATGGTGGGTAGTTCCACCAAGTCGGTGCACTGTCTGCGATTCACAACACCTTTGCAGCAGGGTGCGAACATTGCTACAACCATCGCTCGCTTCTGAAGTCGACAGTGAGTGTAGTACCACTGGTGTGCTAAGTTACTGTTTGTGTACGTATACGTATGTACCACTTGAGCTTTCATAAGTCCCTCTGCTGCAACCTTTACTTGTGGGTCATCCATCACTCCTTGAGAACCAGACACAAAGCAATCTCTGGAATTGAAGGACAGCATTCACCTTCTCTTCTAACTGTGCATGCAGTGTTCTGAGCTATGCACAACAGACTTGGTATTCTGTTAGGGGAGAAAAATTTGGGGTGAGCCAATCAGAAAAGCAAGACAGGTGTAAATGCCACACCTGTGGTTTTAGGGCATGCGGCCAACTTATGCCCACGGGAAAAAACCTCACCCTAAAAACCTCAGCGAGGAAAAAAGTCAGGTGATGAAAAACCCAAACAAAAAAAATTGTAACACCCCACATCGTAGATAGCTAGAAGTTCAGCAGCCATAGTGCACCCATGCAATGAATCCAGCTCCAACAATAGCTGCATACACCTCGGACAAAGAGGAATGTGTGCATAAGAATCAGCTCGTTCTGATTGAGAGACCACACTTCCTTTCCACCAGGAGGGGGAAAAAAAATTGCCACAAGCACAGGTAAAGTCGCCGAGAGTGACCAACTGTTTACCGCTAACCATTTAAATACTCATCTGCCTTGACCAATCGCAGACAAGGACACGCAATGTAAACAGCCCAAACTCAAGCTATATCATCATACTACTTCATTTCTTGCTGTCTAATGGCTTGTTCTGTCCATTCAGTACCTCTGACACACAACAATGCCATGATTAACCTAACTTCGGCCTTCGCCACCTGCACCTGGGTTTGGTCTAACACTGGCGTTTCTGCCTCCTGCGAATGGGCACTGAAGTTGTGACTGTTCATTGATCAGATGATGCAACATTGCTACGTATTTGTACATAAGGGCACTATGTGGCATGCAGGGGCGGATACAGGATTTATGAAAGGGGGGGGCACCGTATATGAAACGCTGCCGGAGGCAGTGCATAGAGGCGCGTAGCGCCGATCAGTCCGCGCGAAGCGCGGAAAAATTTATTCGCCTTCATTTTTCACTTCTCAGGATGGGCTCTCGTGGCACCTTCGCGCTTTGCACTGCAAGTTCCAGATGTACGAGGATTGCAGGTCCCAGGGCCGCCATGAGCTTCTTCCTTGCTTATTTCGCTCACGAATGTAATACGTGCGTACACGGAGGGGTATACTAGATCGTGGTCTCGTTCCCAAGCCGTTCGGTTTCAGGCAACGCACGATATTGCGAGCTGAGGAGGCCATGGCGCCAGGCCAGGAGTTGCAACGTAGCGGCAGCTAGCTATATAAAAAAAAAATTTTCTCTAGCCAAGGGGGGGGGCACCGGCCCCCCTGGCCCCCCCCCTGGATCCGCCACTGGCATGGGCTGCTGAACTCTTTGTAGATCATAAGCCCTCCACAAGGCATGCAGTGAAGATGGAAATATCACAATAACAATGTCAGTTCACATGTTCATCATGTTCGATGAGGTTTCCTGAACTTGGAAGGTCACAAGGACTTCCAATTCACATCATGAAAATCTTCCTCCTGCCATCGTCGTAGCGAACTGTCTATTGTCAATTAGGGTTATGAATTCGAATCCATGATGTCACATGACAAGTTGGGTTCTATTGGTGGGTTCAAGCAAGCAGTTTCTTAGTTGTCGATTAGATACCTACGTAGCACTCTAATGAGCATGGAAAATCAACCACAAAGCAAATAAGGTATATAGGCAATTACAATGTAATCTAAAGGTACAGAAAGCAACTAAGTTACGTAGTTCTCAAAGTTGAAGTTCAAATTACAAGGCCCACTCAGGCCAGAGATATATAGAGTTTTTTATTTACAAAATTATATTGAAACACATCACCATGCTCCCTAAAAAACTCTTTCGGGATCCAAATGGAATCATAAATATCGTACCTCGTTTTATAAGCATGTACTAGCCTATAAAACGGAACCCCCCCCCCCCCCCCGAGGTACTTCATAAGATTTATAAAGTACCATAACATATGGTCCTCCGACCCCACGTGCGGGGGCGGACGTCGAATCCATGATGTCACATGACAAGTTGGGTTCTATTGGTGGGTTCAAGCAAGCAGTTTCTTAGTTGTCGATTAGATACCTACGTAGCACTCTAATGAGCATGGAAAATCAACCACAAAGCAAATATAGGCAATTACAATGTAATCTAAAGGTACAGAAAGCAACTAAGTTACGTAGTTCTCAAAGTTGAAGTTCAAATTACAAGGCCCACTCAGGCCAGAGATACATAGAGTTTTTTATTTACAAAATTATATTGAAACACATCACCATGCTCCCTAAAAAACTCTTTCGGGATCCAAATGGAATCATAAATATCGTACCTCGTTTTATAAGCATGTACTAGCCTATAAAACGGAACCCCCCCCCCCCGAGGTACTTCATAAGATTTACAAAATACCACAACATATGGTCCTCCGACCCCACGTGCGGGGGCAGACGTCGAATCCATGATGTCACATGACAAGTTGGGTTCTATTGGTGGGTTCAAGCAAGCAGTTTCTTAGTTGTCGATTAGACACCTACGTAGCACTCTAATGAGCATGGAAAAATCAACCACAAAGCAAATAAGGTATATAGGCAATTACAATGTAATCTAAAGGTACAGAAAGCAACTAAGTTACGTAGTTCTCAAAGTTGAAGTTCAAATTACAAGGCCCACTCAGGCCAGAGATATATAGAGTTTTTTATTTACAAAATTATATTGAAACACATCACCATGCTCCCTAAAACACTCTTTCGGGATCCAAATGGAATCATAAATATCGTACCTCGTTTCATAAGCATGTACTAGCCTATAAAACGGAACCCCCCCCCCCCCCCCCCGAGGTACTTCATAAGATTTATAAAGTACCATAACATATGGTCCTCCGACCCCACGTGCGGGCATCACTGAAATCAGTGAATGACACTTGAGACCAGAAGACAAAGCTGATAGAAAGTTATATGTAGAACGTACATGTCCACAATGTCATCAGTTGAATTGTAAATATTAGAGCTGCTGAAATTGGCTCACAGAGAAGGAGTGGTTCTTGTGTAACTTCGTCAGTACCAGCAATATCCTGCAGGGTGCAACCAATGCGTGCAGCTGCTTAGTGGCTGTACCTTGTTGGACTGTAATCTTGGCAGATAGTTGATCGGTACATTTGCCCCGTCTCTGCAGTAGGGAACAGCAACCCAAGGGATGCGTAATTGGCTCCACCCTTGCTATGCAGTGCATTATGGGGTGCCATCTGTGCCAAAAATCAGTCTATCGCAACATTTGTAAATGTGATGCTTCCATTCTTTATAAATGTGAAGATGCATCTATATGAGGCCTCCCTCACATAATAAAATACACTGGGTCATGTGACCATGGGTCATGTGAGTGGTCACATGTCCAGCTGCCACTGCTACAGCCAAAATTCAACTCTGGTCTGTTCGCCATGTTCTAAGTCACCCATAGTGCATACTTGCCTTGTATGAATCAAGACGAGGAACAGCAAGGAGTGTTGGATTGATGGCTTAATTTGGTATTGTCATTTTGTGCCTCTTAATCACTGAAGGGCCTGTGATGTATGGCTCGTGTGATGAAGGGCCAGACCACGCATAGAAACGTATCTGACAGCACATCTGGATCTTTATCTCTTCCATGCTGGTTACATGTAGTATCACTGATCTAAAGCAGATCAAGAGCATAATTATAATTTACTGGGTAGCAAGTGAAATCTGTATTCTTGAGTTAATACATGGCAGAATGAAATTCTGTAACATCGTCCGGTACCTTCATGCATACTGACTGCATGGTACCACGGTTTGCACCTTTGACAGCATGCTGTATCAACATAATATCTCTGGTGCTCTACCAGAGAAAATTCAATTTCCATATTCATCACCTGCAGCTTTTCAACCTGGCAGATAAAATTTTTAGTTGCCTTTGAGCGAAGTGCAGTAGCAGGTTGAATATAAATGTCAGCTGAGGTAAATGTATTAGGCTTGAGTTAAGCTGTTGGACTGAACGAGCTCATCTGATAATGTGAAGAGGTGCACTGAATATAAAGTACATACATGCAGTTGACCAATGTACCTTGTAACCACCTGCATCAATGTGAGGAAAACTGGGTCCCTTGTAATGCATCATGTGATTGCACACAACGAGGTTCTCATAATAAGTATTGTGGTGAAGCAGGCTCGGGAATGATAGTGTTCATGTAGAATTGCTCCAAATTTGGTTGCATTTTCTGACTCCAGAAATCGATATCTGCTCAGATTCTTTCAATATGACTACCTTTTGGGGTCCAGACGTCAAAGTCATGCCGAGACCTGTGAGTATAGCCATTACACCCTGATCCTGATCCTGGGTGGTAGTAGTTCTGGTGTACACAGTACTCAATTAGTCGTGTAAACTACAGGCCATAATTATTCAGCGGGGAAAATTCCCTAGCCCTACTCCAAGCAGCTGTCTTCATTTGGCCAATTGGATCAAGCTGATGATAATATTTTATAGGCAGAGATAAACACATACATGCATCCACCACTGCTCCTCCCTCAACTCCTCTTCCTCCTCCACGGACACCTGCTGTCCGCCTTGTTCATCCTCCTCCACGGACACCTTCTGTCCCCCTTGTTCATCCTCCTCCACAGACACCTGCTGTCCGCCTTGTTCATCCTCCTCCTGTTGGCCGGACATTCCATCCTCCTGCCGTTCCTGTTCACTGTCCAATTCATCCTCCTGTTGGTGTTGATATTATGATTCCGGATAACAATTACGCAATGTGTCTATCATCATTAGTTTCAGTTTGTGAGTTACAGAACTAGCGATACACAGGCTTCGTACTTTACAACCTCAGAATATGGAACCATTGGCTCCACATCCACAGTGAATACTGGAACCTTCCAGAAGGCACACCAGAAGTGGATACATAATTGCGTCGTCAGATAAGCAGCTGAAGTGGATGTGATCAGGGACCAACCGGATGCAGTTGGGGAGTAGCATGAGAGAGCAACAGCTTAGGCAGGTACAATCAGACAGCAGCTGAAGCAGGCACCCTCGGGGAGTGAACAACAAGCAGCTGCAAAGTGAATGGTCACTTGCATATACACTGAATAGGCCAATTGGCTCTCCTAGACTGCAAGCAAGCTCACAGCCATTTGATGTAGGTATACGTCAGTATAACGTTAAGGATGCATTGCTATGCACACGGAAGATTCCTTTACAGCGGGCAGCACCATTTCACACTGCCCTCCAGCAGACACTTTGTCAAGCCTGCACCTTGGCAACTGTGTTCAAAGAACCCCTTTTGAACTGGATTGTATCCTCACCGCATGGTTTGCACACTCGATCTATGTCACATGGGGTCCCCTTGAAACTGGGTCCTGAAGTGTTGACATCACAAAACTATCCCCATCTCCCACAACCGTCATGTACCGCACTCCATGCATTGATTCTGCTTGATGAAACCCTTCTGCGATAATGTCTGCTTCCATTGCTTTTGAAGAGGAGCTCCAATTTTTATAGCACCGATGGTTTGTGGGTGGCTGCTGCCTTCTCTCTGCGACTGAAAACGAACTGAGCAGTACATGATGGTATAAGAGTCTATCAAAGTCAAAGTGTACTTGTGTGCTGGTACGTAGAATTATCCACTGGCCTTCTGCCAAATGCTTTTCAGGTAACTGTCTGGTAAGTATGTCAAACCAGCTGATGTATATGAAATACTCAAGGATGGGGTAGGAGTGGCTGTAGTGCTTATAACATACATGCCTTGTATGAATCAGACGAGGAACAGCAAGGAGTGTTTGATTGATGACTTTGGTAGGTGGGGGCCATCTGCCAGACTGTTGGGTTGCCTGTAGCGCTTGTCTGTCCACCAGCAGCACAGAGTTTGTGCATCTTAATCACTGAAGGGCAACTACTAGGTCCTAAGGGGACTTCTTGCGGCAGTGAACAATGTCTGTGATGTATGGCTGTGTCCTGAAGTGTTGACATCACAGAACTGTGTCATGAAGTGTTGACATCACAGAACTATCCCCATCTCCCACAACCTTCATGTACCGCACTCCATGCATTGACTCTGCTTGACGAAACCCTTCTGTGGTTATGTCCGCTTCCACTGCTTTTGAAGAGGAGCTCCAGTTTTTATAGGACCGATGGTTTGTGGGAGACTGCTGCCTTCTCTCTGCAACTGAACAAACTAAGCAGTACATGATCATATAAATGTAGTTGTGTGCTGGTAGAATTATCAACTTAACCTGCCTTGTCCTGAAAACTGCTTGGGTTACCTAACCTCACCTAACCTAACCTCCTATATAGCACATGTGATACACTACATATGGTGAGTATGCAAAGGTGATTGAGTAGAGTGTATGTATATACCTCTGAATGTATCGGGTGACTAGAGTGTCTTGTGGTTCAGGGCGAGAGAGAAGGCGATTATCCAACAAATTAAGTTGTTGAATATGAATGGAGTCAAGGGCTAGGGTATTATGTAAGATGACCTGATTGAGATATGGATAGAAAGTGGTCTCATAAGCATGAATAAAATCCTCTTGGAACAGCGACTGAACAGCGCCAAAAGTAGGGAGTGGTTTGGGGCGGTGCTGCTTCAGGAGCACACGATAGGTTACGCTGGAAGGATAGAGCACGTTCGATGGACTGGGCCGAGGCCTTAAGACGAGAATATTCTGTGGAAAAAGTGCTGAACAATGCCTGGAGAGAACCGGTGGCCATGCTGGCGAAGGGAAAAAGACATGAAATCACTCTCATGGTCAGAAACTGTTTACCCACTTGCCAGGGTAATTAATCAGCACATTCCTGCAACCACTTAGCAGCAGTGTATATACTGCACCACTTAACACTTGCAAGGACATGTGTAGCCACTTATCTCAAGTATTTGTGTATGTCCTGCATAAGTACCTGTTTGAGCCTCAAAGGAAAACCAAGAATAATAAGCTAAGATGATGATGATAATGAAATATAAGAAGTGATGTTGCCTCAATGGAGTATATTGCAACTCTACAGATAATTTTACTGATGAGGAACTGATGAGGAACTGTCATGTACTACCTCAAAGTCATGGTGTCTTTTCCAGTGAAAGAATGGAGTGGCTTCTGCCTGGCAACTAATAGCATTGACCCCATCCCAACTTATTTTTCTGAGAACAGGTGAACCATGTGGTTTCTGACTGCCTCGTTCACACTTGTGTGCCAATGACATGGAAAGACATCATCAATCCGTTACAATATGACTGTTGTCCAGCGGAAGGAATCCCACTGTTAAAGGCCTTCTGAAGTCTGTAAAGCATGCAAAAGTAGCAATCCTGAATAGTACAGATGCCAGAGTCTAAGTCCATGGTGTTGCATATCATAAATGACGTAGTAGAGCTGCAGTTCGACATCTCGCTTTGCTTTTCTCAGGTCTTCGTCTGTTGCAGAGATAAATAAGGGTTTTCGATTCAGACAGTGTAGTCAGTCTTTGCAAAATTAATCTGTTTATGGATCTATAGCCCTGAGTCGATTGTTGACATGCTGGATTGAAACTTTGGGAAGTTGTTATGTTGTCTGCCTGCATGCATTATGTGTGAAGATTTTAGCATCCTGTCTTTAAGGCATGGAGATAAATACTCCTGTTGTCTCCAGGAGGATGGACCGCTTTCACTTACCCAAACCCCAAATCTCTGTACTAAACCCGAAATCTCAGCATCTCTCCAGTCTGTCACGACTCCAGTCAAAGACACACCAGGTTCAAACATGGGATAGTCGTTCTTCACACTTCTGAAATGATTCCTGAAGGCTAAGGCATGTGCCCTCCCTTGTCCATCCTTACTCTACTCACAATCAAATGTTGAATCGTTGATGATTACAATGTCATGGAAACGCCACAGTATGTATTGTTCAAGCACTTGTTTGAGCATTACTGCAATATGTCATGCATGCTAGGGTGAGACAGACATACAAAACAGTAAAAGTATGCATTGAAAATGTAACAAAATAATGAATGACAAAAGTAGGGAAACAATTGCTGAACAATACGAGCTGCTCTACAGCTTACCTTACACTAAGAACCAAAGGAAAAAAAATACAAATTTAAAAATACCAACAAAAAAAAACCCTAACGTACAGAAAAAAGAACTAACACAATCACAATATTGTATACAAAACAAGACAAGACGTAATACAACTACATGCAACTATTTACACAGAGGGTTCCCAGCATTGCTGAACAAGTATATGCATGAAGGACATATTATATATACCTTGTACAGGTAATCGCCATAGTAACTATCGCCATAGTAACTATCGTAGCTGTCCACCTGTGTTTGAGTATACTAGTAGTGTATGGAAGGCTTTTTATCTGTCAAACATGTACCAATTAAAGGTTGATTGCTAGGCAGTATGAAACTGTTCTCAGCCATTCAACTACCTGCTGTGTCCCGGGCCCTTCCACAGGATTGTCACTTTGGTCCCAGCCAGGGCTAGCACACACAGGAGTCTGTGTGAAATTAATTGATCAAGTAAATGCACGAAGGACATATTACCATGTACAGGTAATCGCCATAGTAACTATCGTAGCTGTCCGTCCACCTGTGTTTGAATATACTAGTGTATGGACGGCATTTTATATGTCACGCATGTACCAATTGAAGGTTGATTGCTAGGCAGTATGAAAGTGTACTCAGCCATGCAATGACCTGCTGTGTCCCGGGCCCTTCCACAGGATTGTCACTTTGGTCCCAGCCAGGGCTAGCACACACAGGAGTCTGTGTGAAATTGATTGAACAAGTATATGCACGAAGGACATATTATATACCTTGTACAGGTAATCGCCATAGTAACTATCGTAGCTGTCCACCTGTGTTTGAGTATACTAGTAGTGTATGGAAGGCATTTTATCTGTCAAACATGTACCAATTAAAGGTTGATTGCTAGGCAGTATGAAACTGTACTTAGCCATGCAATGACCTGCTGTGTCCCGGGCCCTTCCACAGGATTGTCAGTTTGGTCCCAGCCAGGGCTAGCACCCACAGGAGTCTGTGTGAAATTGATTGAACAAGTATATGCACGAAGGACATATTATATATACCTTGTACAGGTAATCGCCATAGTAACTATCGCCATAGTAACTATTGTAGCTGTCCACCTGTGTTTGAGTATAGTAGTAGTGTATGGAAGGCATTTTATCTGTCAAACATGTACCAATTAAAGGTTGATTGCTAGGCAGTATGAAACTGTTCTCAGCCATTCAACTACCTGCTGTGTCCCGGGCCCTTCCACAGGATTGTCAGTTTGGTCCCAGGGCTAGCACACACATGAGTCTGTGTTAAACAAGTTAGTAACGGGACGGGAACCATAGTCTCTACATACGTGGCTTCAGTCTACTGCATGGTGTCTGAACGCATTCATCTATATGTATGCACCCATACGTATTGATTGCTAGGCAGTGTAAAATCACATGTATACTGTCCGGAACCCATGCTTAGGGTTTTCATCACGGCTCCAGCTGGGCCCACTGCAGTCTGTGTGAGATTGATTGAACAAGTAGATATGAGGTTGTAGACAAGTATGCAGGGAAGACATTATATTCCTTGTGCAGGTTAGGGCTCTGCGCAAAATCATAGTTACTGTAACTATGATGGATAGCTTTGGTCCACTTGTGTCTGACTACACAATCATTAGAGTATATGTGGAAGTCATTCCATCGGCATGCATGCACCTAAAGGTTTCGTTTCTAGGCAGTGTGAAACTGCATGTGTATACTCATGCCAATTACCTGCTGTGTGCCGAACCCATGCTAGGGTTTTCACCATGTCCCCAGCCATATTGTACATTGTACAATTACAGAATGTACAGCCGCCCTTCCCTTTGGGGATGCATACACACGGTTAGCGCTAGCAGAGGTCACAGTAGTAGAGGCCACGGTGGTACTACCGGTAACAGATCGACTTACAGATGTCTCCACCTGCGTTAAAATTTGCTCAAATTCAGCATCAAGTTGAGGGAAGTAGCTTTCATCATCGAAATTAGCCAAAACGTCAGTGGTCTGTTGAGTAGACAAGTCACAGGAGGAATCTAACATTTGTGAGCTGGTTAGATCCACTCCGCAACGTGTAGAACCACTAGAGCAGGCTTCTTCAGGCTCGAGTAGTCTCTCCCATCCTAGCTCCATCGGATTTTCCCTCCTCCATGTGCAAAAAGTGCAGGTAGGTCCAGTACAGTGTGGAAGGCATTTTATCTGTCAAACATGTACCAATTAAAGGTTGATTGCTAGGCAGTATGAAACTGTACTCAGCCATGCAACTAACTGCTGTGTCCCGGGCCCTTCCACAGGATTGTCACTTTGGTCCCAGCCAGGTCTAGCACACACTGTGTGAAATTGATTGAACAAGTATGTGCATGAAGGACATATTATATACCTTGCTGGGTTGTACCTATACCGGTATAGGTATCGGTATAGGTGCCTATACTCGTGGTATAGGCAAAGTATAGGTATAGGTAAACTCATAGCCTATACTTGCCTTCATCTGTGGCGATGTATCTCCATACAGCACTAGAGCGGTTTGCCATACTGGGTACCACAAAAAAACTAACGCCTGTTTCAACAAAAGCTAAACACCTGGGTCTAGTTATGCACATGTGCAGCAAACAGTCATGCACGTGCACAGACTTGCCCATGTACAGAATGCAATAATTACTAAGTTGATACAACCAGCTGTGAATTGGATCTGATAACATTCTGAACATGCTCATTGTAGGAGTATCTGAATTTGTTCTGAAAAATGGAATAAATTACATGTACACAGAATCACACAACAGCTAGTAGTCATTAATGGCACAAATCAACTCAACAGGTAAGTAACTTAACACTTTACAGTAACTTAACACTATAACAGTACGTAACTATTATCACATAACAGTAACTTTGGTTCAGTCTTTGTAACGTCTGTTGGTCTTTGGTGCCCGCCTCCCCTGCACTGTGGTGTCGGCAAATATGTCCTTAGGCTCTGCCACCCCCATCACATATCCCCTGGTGGATACATTAGACTTGACTCTAGTAGTTTCCACGTGAAGTTGTCATCTTTCTATAATAAAACAAAATGTTTAGCAAGTGTGATCACAATGTTGAACAGACTTGATCGTCTGGCTAACTATTTTAGCTGCTTAGTGTCTCAACTATATACATTGCTGACAACAGCCCATATGAGCCATGGCACCAGTGATATTATGTGCGGTCATGTGATCAATCCTGAGGTGTCTGAGGGTCACGTGAGTAACACTAAGTAGTGTGCAACATGGGAGGTGGG